>JAOEGS010019511.1:0-14425 GCA_025447755.1 Corythornis vintsioides | reverse complement strand
AACTGTCAGATATAGGTGAACGAATTTACACATATGTTGTTTCAGATAGGACAAAATACTACAGCTGGTCAGAATAAATTCCCTAAAAGCCTTGTAAATTTGTTGGTTGGTTGGTTTGGTTTTAATCACAATGAGAAATACTTCAGGGAATAGAAGTTTTCCATTCATTTCTGGGAGTCTAGGGCATGCTTTCTTTTTTTTTAAGGGAGTGGAATATACTTTTAAGGAAAATATTGTCAAAAAAGAGGATTTTTTTTCCTCAGCGAAGTATCTGATGGAAATAATCTGTATTTATTTGGCCAGTTTTGTAGCCATGGCAAAAGAAAGGAAATGAGTTCTGAGACACATGACCTTTCCTGTGGCCCAAAAAGCCCACAAAGTGATTTCTGGACTGAAGTTTATTGACTGAGGTTTAGCACATTAGCATCATGTTAAGATGCTGAAATGATTCCTGGATCCAAACCAGCCCTTGTCACCCAGTACACAATAAAACTGAGTTCTAGTTTATTCAGACATGGTGTGAATCTTTCAGGGAGTTCAAACTTGATTCCTAATCTGCTATTCCAAAGCCTTAAGCACAAGGCCAGCTTTACACAAGTAAAGCCAACAAAAAACATGCAAAATCATTCCAAATAAAAAGACAGTTGTGATGACCACAGGGTTCAGGGACTTTGCAGTGATTGCTTGGATACCTCCTTCTTTTCTCACCTGTCTCCTGAAAATGGATGTGACTTTTCTATTAAAGCCATTAAAAATTACATTACATTAAAATTTTTTTTTTCCTGTTATTGACCTCAATATTGTCTGGAAATGGAATAGTCCCACTTCCAGCTAACCAAGAAACTGATCTGAGGTCGAATTTGAATATATAATTGATCAAAAGTAGCATTAAATTAAGATTTTTTTTAATTTTGCTACCAGAAATTTCTAAGACACTGAAGTCTTGTTGCTATTAATGGGAGTTGCATTTATTCTCATGAAGTGTGAACTTGTCATGCCTCTTGGAGCTGAGCTTCACCTTTTCCACATCAGCTAAAAACAGCAGAGAGTTTCATATGTGGACTCCATCTGAGTTTTAAAAACTTCTTCTACTCCTGGAACAGTTGGTTTTCCCATAACCAATTAGCTCAGATGTGTAACCTTATCAAAAGCCTTTTGAAACTCAGAGATGCTGGCAACCCCTGTGGTTTGCATATCTCACCATGGCAGGAAGAACTTCAGAAATGGGTTATCTCTTTCTTTGCTCTGTAAATTCTATCCTGATGCACCTGGAAATATGATCACTATCACTAATAGATTTTTTTTTGGCTCCCTCTACTATAAAAGAAACAAACAAATCACTCTGGGCTTGAAAAAAATGCCAATTTCTTACCCTGCTCTCTGCCTCCATAGTAACTTCTATATTGGTGTGAAATTGTTGGGGGTTTGTTTCATCTTTGTCCATTGCAGATGTTTTGAGATGAGGCACCTGTGGTTATTTATCCAAATAAAAGTCAAAGCCTATAGGGTCACTCAGTGATGAGTGAGAAGCAGGTGCAAAAATGCAAAATGCTTCTCTGGACATAAAGAATGAAAGGGAAAACACAAGATATATTGGAGAAATAGCTATTTAGATTTAAGTTTATTATTAAAATATGCTGTTTACTAATTAGAGTGTCATGTTTCAGCCTGAGAAATATTTATCTTCGTATTTTACAGCGTTATTTTGGCACATAACACTTGCATTCCTTCTTTTAGTCACTAGCAGCATAAAACTCTGCCCTTTCATCCACCTACCCATCTTCCTACATTAACTGTTTCCCATTTCTAATGTTCCCTTTCTATAAATTCAAACTGACCTTGACTGTCCCTTTTACATTTTATTGGAATACTTCTCATTTTTGATGCCCTCAAACTGTTCCTTTTCTGCTTTGGGGTATTTGGTTTGTTAGCACCTTTAGGAAATGTAAGTGAACTCCTGGATTATTTTATCTGATGCATGGTATTTATCCTACACTTCTGGCCTTTAAAAGGGCCATGAAGAGTGTTTGGCTCCCCTCCTGTCATGTTTTTTTAAGTCTGGTTCAGGGGTGTGGAAGGTCACACAATTTTAGCATCTTTTTTGAAAGGTATTGGCTCATGAAAGAGGTGGTTCTGGGCTGGATAAAGTTTCTCCCAGTCCTTCTGGAAGTTACTTGGCACATGAAGCATGTATGTCTTCCTCATATAGTTATAATTTACACATGCTTGAGATGAGGAAGAATTTTCCCTTCAGTATTTTGAGAAATGAAAAACAATGTCCTGGAATTTTGTTTTTCCCACTTTCAAGAATCAAGCCTCATTTTTCCAGACTTCTAGCCTTTTGGTGTGAGGAATATATTCTTGCTCTGTGTAATGAAGATATCCTTTCAAACCTCTAAAACTTGGCTGCCAATGACCCTGAATTGGGTGCCAATGACCCTGAACTGCAGAGCAATCAGTGTTCAGCTGCTTATTAACTTAGTCTGATATTCAGAATTATTCTTAAATATTGCACAAGAAAGGAAGAAAAAGCAGTTCCCTTCCTCATCACTCTGAAACCTAAGGACTTCTGGGTGGATCCAAATGCTCTTGGTAGCTTCTTAATGGTTCTTTGGTTCTCTAACTAGCACCAGAGAGAGCAGCTCTATATTTAGAAAATTCAGAACGAAAACATTTCAGGTGCCCTTTTCATCCTTTCTCCTAGAAAACCCCCTTGAAAATGCAAAGGAATCGATTTCTCTGGTAGATCAGAAGCCTTGGTCAAGGAGCATAGTGAAATAGACGGGTTTTGTCTTTATCAAAGTAATTATTTACGCCACTAGTTTAAATCCCAGCTCCAAGATGTTCCCAGTCACACGAGTAGGGGAAGGACTTTCCACCCTAACACGGAGCTCTCCCTTCAACCAGAGACCTCCCAGGGGCCAGTTTGCTCCTGAATACTGCTTTTATACGGAAAGCATCACTTAAAATCCCAGAAACGAAGAAAAGAGCGAGAATTTTGCCAGCAAATTTGCCGCAGCTTTTCTTGGCAGCCGGGCAAGCGGCTGGGCCGCGTCAGGGACCTGCTGGAAACAGCGCCAAAGGCCCCAGGGTGAAGAGCCCGCTCCAGGGCAGGCCTGGGGAAGGGGATCGTGATCAAAACCGCTTTTTTGGTGGCTTTGTATGGATTTTTCAACGCTGGAAAGCCGTTTGTCAGTGTGAGGGACCGGCAGCCCGTGTGCGGGTGCGCGGCGCCTGAGGCGGACGAGGCTTGAACACGCCTGGGGAACAGCCCAGCGCCCGTGCCTGCCGGCCGAGCCTCACTGGGCAGGGGATCGTGGCCAAAGCAGGCGGCAAGGAAAGGTTTTTTGGGGGCTTTTTCCAGTCCTCGGCTGGGACCGAGGCCGGGGGATCGCGGCGGAGCTGATGACGCAGCCGCGGAGCCGCAGCACAGGCGCCTGCCCCGAACGAGGCGTAGAGAGGCCGAGGCTCAGCCGGCGAAGACAGCAGCTCGTTTGAGGGATTAACCCCGTGCTGGAAAACGGGATCGTGGCTGGGAGCTCTTTCTGCAAGCCGGGAAAGGCCCTGGATGTGTCGGACACCGGTTGCTCCTCTGCAGGGCTATGCACATGGAGCGGCAGCAGCGGCCCCTGCTCGAAGGAGGCGTTGGGATGGCAGCGCTCACCTCGCCGGGAGCTCCAGGGCAGGTCAGTCCGGATTGAAATCGCGATAAAAACAGTCGGCAAAGTGTTTTTTTGGTGGCTTTGTGTGGATTTTTCCACGCTGGGAAGATGTGTGTGTGATGGATGTGTGGTGATGTGACGCGTTAAGATGCCAGCGGTCCCTCGGGGAAGAGCCCAGCTCCAGTGCGGGTCATTTCGCGCTGGCAAAGGGCAAAAAATAGTTGGAAAGGAGCGTTTTTTGTGGCTTTTCCGAACTGGGGAAGTGTGTTGTTTGTGCCAGGGGTTGGCAGCTCGTTTGCGGGGCCGCTGATGTGGCAGCATCGGCGTCTGGTCGGAACGAGGCGTTAAGATGGGGATGCTCACTCGGGGTAGAGCTGAGCTCAGGGGATCGTGGTCAAAACGGTCGGCAAGGAGTGGTTTTTGTGGATTTTTGTGTCTTTTTCGAAGCTGTGGAAGTGGTTTGTCCGTGTGTGGGGTGGCATCTCGTGTGCGGGGCTGGTGAACCCAGCTGGAGCTCCCGCAGGAGGATGGGAGCTTGCAGGATGCTGGGAATTAAGGTCAAGAGATGTTCTCCTTCCCCTCTGCTGTGCCCTGCTGAGGATACACCTGGAATATTGTCCAGTTCTGGGTCCCTCGGGTCGAGAAAGATGGGGAAATGCTTGAAAGAGTCCGGTGAAAAGCTGCAAATATAGAATCTCAGACTGATAGGGAGCTCTGGAGCTCAGAGTCCAACCCCCTGCCAGAGCAGGGGCACCCACACAGGACCAGATCCAGGTGGGGTTGGAAAGTCTCCAGAGAAGGAGACTCCACAACCTCTCTGGGCAGCCTGTGCCAAGGCTCTGTCACTCTTGCAGTGAAGTTTTTCCTCATCGAGGTGGAACTTTTGTGTTTCAGCTTGTGCCCATCACCTCTTGTCATATCAGAGGGCAGAAAGGAACAGAGCCTGGCCCCTGCTACTTGACACCCATCATAATTGTAAATGTTAATAAGATCCCCATGATGCTGAAGGGAGGGAGCATCTCCCTGCTGAGGAAAGCCTGGATCTGTTCCTGGGTGACTTGGTCTAGGTGATCCTGCTGTGGCAGGGGGGTTGGACTAGATGATCTTCTAGGTCCCTTCCAACTCCTAATATCTATGAATCTATGAAAGGCTGAGGGAGCTGGGCTCTGGAGCTGGGAGGAGACTTTCCATCCCACCTGGATCTGTTCCTGTGTGGGCTGCCCTGGGTGCCCTGCCCTGGCAGGGGTTGGACTCTATTATCTTTCAAGGTCTCTTCCAACCCCTGACATTCTGTGACTTATTTCACCTACCTATATACTCTTGCTGTGTTATGAGTTGCATGAAAGTCTTAGCTTTAACTTGCTCATTACCCCTCCAATTTAAATGTTTTGAAAGATCCAGTTCATCAACCCAAAAGGCAATCAGCTCAGCCAGCTAAGTGAACACAACAGAGGAATCTATATTGGTTGCTGTGCAAGGAAGAGACCCTGAGATTGATTCATTAGAGTCTGTCTGTCTTTTGCTAGCCTGCTCAATCAGAAAGCACGTCCTGCTGAAAATTGAAAGGACTTCCTGATAACTTAATAAAAATATGGAAGCAGTTCCTCCCTGTCAGCAGATTGAACATTGTAGTTTTCTGTTGTGTGGGTGTAAAATGCTCCTCCAGGTTCCTTGGATGTCAGAAGAGGGTCTTGAGACATGAGATCATTTCTAACTGGTCAGCAATAATTTGAAAGAATGTCTTGTTTTAGGGAAGAAAAATAAAAAGGCAAAGCAGGCAAATTAATTCTGATGCAGTATATTTAGCATGAATAGACAACAAAAGCAAAGCCTGGGGGTGCTATGCATCATAATCTATCATGACCAAGATAATTTATATCCAGATTTCCTGTGCTGCAGGAGATCAGACTAAAGAGAAATCTCAAGTGAACAGAGGACTTTTGTTATTCCTGCTACTCTGAGTAAAAGTCTGAGCATTTACTTAGTCTTCTGTCTGGAGCTGGGCATTTACCTAACTGTATATGGTTCTGAGTTAATGAAATATGATTGGGTTTCATTAATGAACACAGGGCTTTTTGTATCCAAGCTCTCCATGAATAAAACTCTCTGGTTCAGCTGAATGGTCATTGGAAAATCAAGATGTGATCCACTAGTTGGTAATTCCATTTTCTTTAAGTAGCATATCCACTCTTTCAATGATATTAATGTTTGGGGTGTTTTGTTGTTTGGGTTTTAATTAGTGGAATTAGTGAGCTTTGTATGATAGTCCCCTCAGGCTTCTTCCCACAGGCATCACCCAATCCACACAGGCAGTGTTGAGATTTAGCTCAAGATCAAGGTGCTTCCATGTAGGATTCCCTATAGTGGTGTCTACAGAGGAATGAGATCTTAATTCCCATTATAGTGTGCAAAGATCTAGTTCATTAAACAGGCTGGACTTGATTTTCCCCCTTTTTTTGTCTCCCCTATACAGAGGTATTTAGTTCCATTTAAGCCATCAGTGCATCCAAGGCACCCACTTGGGTGGATTGAGCTCCATAGTAAAGGCAACAAAGAAAATACATATTTAACTACAGAGTTTCATTGGAAAGATCACCAGTTTTCTTGCATAATCCTGTAGCTGTAACATCCAAGTGCTTTACACACAGATTTTCCCAAGAATGCAGGAATTTTGACATGCTTGTTGTGGTGAAGCAGCCGAGTTGAAGAGCTGTCTGCAAATACAGATATGCTGAATTCAGTAGGATTTGCTTGGTTTGGTGATAAGGTTTTCACCTTTCTTCAGCCTCTGCCCTCCAGGTATTCTCTGTGTGTACCTGTGGCAGCAGAGAGGGCTGGCAGTGGCAGCCTGGGCTCGGGGAGAAGGTGGTGCCTGGCTTTGGGCCAGCACCTGCAGAAAGATGGTCTGGAGTATGAACCTGTTTGATAAACATTTGCTCCTTTCCCAAAGCACTTCAATCCATTTTTATGTTAAAGGTGAGCCCTGTTGCAGCTGCAGAAGGAAATCTATTGCTTCAAACGTCCTCAAGCACCTGGGTAAGCACAAGCCACTCATCATGAAGATTTGGGAGCACCCTGCGTGTGCAGATCATCTGAAAACCAAAACTGGAATTGATCAAAGCAAGCAAACAAACAACGACGACAAAAAAAAGCAGATGAAAAACTGAGGTGTAGGTTTCAGCAATTTAAGTCTCGTTCATCTTCAAACAGACTTAATGTGCTGTATTACAATCCAGCCGAATTACATCCAGCTCTGCCATGAAAACAAATTGAGGTGCACAATGGGCTTAATTATGCTTCAGAAAGCAGGAGCGTCCCCAGGAGCAGAAGGGGGCACTAGAAACCAGCTGCTGTTTCCTGAACCTCTTCCTCAGCGTTTCTAAGAGGTGTTCAAACCCCAAAAATCTATGTCCATATTCTCATTTATTAGCTAGTTGCCCTTCTCAAGGGCTTACTGGCTGTACTGGGAGGTGCACCCCTTGTATTTCCCATGGTAACTGGATTTTTACATTCCATTCAGCTAGTTTTAATGAAGAACTTTTACTATTGCAAGGCCTTGGTGATTTTAGGTTTCCTTTGACTGCAGGCATGATCTTAGGAAAAGAAAACCTTTCAAGATGAGGCCTCTAGGAAGCAGTGGGTAGCCTGTTATCCTGCCTGGTTTAGAGATAAGGCTGTGCAGATATTTTTTTTTCCTGGTGATTATTTAATTTTCTTTGAATTCCCTAATTTTTGGCCTTCTCTGATTCATCAATATTCAAGCAACTGGTAACTTCTTGGAATCCTAGTAGGCTGTCTAACCTGAAAAGCATCCCTGTTCTGCATCTTCTTTCAATTTTTATTTGTTCCTAGTTTTATTTGTCCCAAGATTCTGTTGTTTCCTTCAAAAAACCATAGATATTTCCACGGGCAAACATTTTTTTTCCCCAGAAATATTTTCCTTTTAATTTTTTTCCTATCTCTTGGCCAAGGTAGGGAACACTCCCTATCCAACAAAGCACCACAAACTAAATTTCATCTTTTTTTTTTATCTAGCTCAAATTTTCCATTATTCAATTTCAAGCTATTCTGCTTTTCTTTTGAAGAGACATATAGAAATCTTTCCTTTCCCAAGCGTCCTGAAATGTAATAAGAAAGAGAAGGAAATGCTTTAAAAATTTATATTGAGGGGTTATGCTGGATGACATTGCAATTAGAGGTTAAGAAAATGCTAAAGGCATGTTGTCCTTTTAATGGAGGTTCCAATTCAGATCTTTTTTCCTCCCGTGGTAGAAGCAGGTACAGAGGGACTCAGAAATGGATGCATGCAGGATCTGCTAAATGTGTTTCTAATTGTCTGAGTTTAATAATTGATAATATAGACATAGCTTGCAAAATTTTCTTTCACATAAAAGATAATTGTGCCTGAGTATAGTCTGAAATTAAATGTGTTAAGTGCTCCAGGGACTTGCATGTACGTGCTAGGAAAGATCATTCCTCTTGATCAGTGTAAGATGTGTCTTTTGTGCACATCTTTTATCCCCTTCCAGGCAGAAAACTGCTTCAGGTCTGTCCCACTTTCACTCCAGTGCTACATGGCTGAAGGGTTTGTCAAGGGCAGGGGAGCAAAGGGCACGAGGCATGGGAGGGATGTCCTCAGATCCTAAAGAGAAAACATCTGCAGGTTGATGTGACATCTCTGAGAGGATGTGACAGCTGCTCACTGGGGGAATCTTCCAGGAAACAGCTCAGAAGGGAGCAGAAGGAAAAGAGAGATTGATGCTGGAGTGGAATGGATGAGCAAGATGAGAAAGTGGGCAAGAGAAAATAAATGTAAGTTGGAACAGAATGGATGAGCAAGGTGAGAAAGTGGGCAAGAGAAAGGAAGAAACAACTGGGTTTGTAAGATTCTTAGTCTGTGTTTAAACACTGCTGTGATTAAGGCAACAAGTGGGTCAATATTTGTAGAAAAAGAGGTGTCATTTACAAGCCAAAGAGAGTCTAGAAATGAACAGAAGGGCTGTGGAACACAAGAAACCACTTTTTGGGGGTTCAGATTTCCAGAAGAAGGCCTAAGTATGCAAAAATAATGGTAAACAGGCAGCAATAATTTGAGCCAAAAATCAGTGTTTACAGAGATTAATGCTCTAAATAGAAATCCATCAACATCCAGAGTAGTTTAGGCTTCAAAGAGCTTTGGATTAAGGTTCAATGGACTTGATCTGTTGAGACTTTATCTTCCAACTGGTGGAATATAAAGATTCCTCTCTCCACTTGTGCTCCCTTCCAAGCAAACTGAAGCAAGTCAGTGAAGCCAAATAAATAATAGCTAAATAATCTGCAATTTCAACCGTAGGCAAAAGCTAGGCATGAAATCCAGAAATGAAAATGAAATGCACAATGCTTAATTTCAGCACAAAATGAACTCGAAGCGTTTTTAGTGATGGGCAAATCTCTGTGCAGTTACATCAATGTAATAAAGGGCTGCAGCCACAGATTCTGATAGGGAAAATAAATGGCAGCAATCCACAAGATGATCCTAAAAGCAAGATAAAAAGATCACTGCCACATTACAGCAGAAACAGTTGATATTTGACATGATTAACTGAGGACAGTGCTAGTCATGAAAGCAAATCTAGAAAGAAACAGTGCTAGAAATGTTTGCTTTATATTAAAGATCTGGTCATAAATAGTTTGGGAGGACTTAATTAATAAGTTCTAGAGGTCTGGAAGTTTGATAACCCTTATTTACACTCATTTATGTGGTCTGGAATTGCTAGACCTCTGGATCAGCACATGCATTATTAACACATACCAAAGAAATTATGATGATGAATCCTTTATTTATGAGCTTCTTAAATCTGTTTTGTGGGGTAAAGTGAAAGCCCAAATACATTTAAAAATGTATTCAATGAGAGATGGAAATAGAGTTAGTAAGGCACCCAAGAACTGTGGAAAAAAAAACCAAAACAAACCACTCTGCTGTTGACTAAATACTACCAGTGATGAATCCTGAAGTTAATAACAGTCCACTCACTGCTGTAATCTTTTCTGTGTGCCATGAGTATATTTGCTTTGGAAAACAGAAAAAAAAAAGCCTTTATTTCCCTTTTCTCATCAGTATTATGGCTTGGATGGATGATTATGATCCTTAGCTCAAAAAGATCTTCAGATCATTGGCTTCTTTTTTTATATAGTACTAAAATATAGTCTATTTTTCCATGGAGGGTTTAGTATTGACGTTTGACAGTCTCTCAGAGTTCAGGACAGCCAATTGTTGCTTTGCTCCAGTGTCATAAACTCAGTAAATTCTATCTTGGGGTGGTGATACTAGAGACTGGTGCTCTGCACTGTGCAAACTGAGCTATCAGCTGGGATATCTTGAATTCAGCCCAAGACACTGATGCAAGGGCCCTGGCAACAGAGGTTCCCATCAGCATCACACTGCCCATTCTGTCTTGGGCAGATTAAATTATCATGGCATTACCATCTGCCAGAACCCAGCAATATGTGTGTGTCAGCAGCCTGAGAACAAGCTACTCTTGAAGGTTGGTCCGTGACCTGTGTGGCTCCCAAGCTTGAAATAAATCAGGATGGTTTTTGTTTTACTGCAATTGGAGTCACAAGCAGAAGTGAGATGGAAATTTCTGCCTGAAAGCTTCACTGAAACCAGTAAAACTCTTTCCCCTGCCCACCTGTCTCCAATTTCAACTAAAATACTGTGTTTTCCATTATATAAATAACTTCTTTGTACCAGATTGTTCTTGCTCATGCTGAGTAGGAACTATTTAAATGTCTCTACTGATGTCAACAGCTTTCTATGAGATGAAAATGCCACCTGACTTCCTGCAGATATCATGTTAGAACCTACCTGTGCACACTTAAAAACAGAGTTCCATTTATTCTGATTCCAAGACCCATGAGGAAAAAAAAGCAGAAGTTATCTTTTTTAATAGAAAATTCTTTTATTTCTACTGTGGAGACCTTTATTAAGAAAGGGGAAGAACTGCTGGAGCATTGAAGATGTTTAACATGAAGAAAAGCTCTATCTTCTCAAGTGCAGTGGTGGTTCAGAAGAGTCTATTACTGCTCTGTGATGTTTCTTTTAAGGTGGATGCTCAAATGCACAGCCCAGTGGAGCTAAACAGATGTAGAAGCAATATTATTCCTTGAGAGTGGCTACACTGGGGGGGAAAAAGAAAACACAAATTGGATGTGGCTCTATAATTCAAGAATGCTCATACATTTGTAAGGAAGAGCTGAAGGAGCAGCACAAATCATTTTGATTCCATGTGTTTCCCCTCTTTGTTATTTGGCTTTTCTGATTACTTAATTTGTGAATGAAAATGGTATTTGGGAAAAAAAAACCAACATCTCATTATGGGAGATGTTAAAGGGCAAATGTGTACAAAAACTGCCCAAGACTATTTGAATAACCTGTAAACAGTGGATTTTATTTTCTCAGCTAGGAAATAAGAATTCTAACATGTCTAAAGACTAATTCTAATAGCAAAATAAGACATAATTCTAACAGCAAAAGAGTGTTTGTGGGATTGATTCTGTTGAATCCTCTAAAGCTTTTGTCACTGGCATTGCTGCTGCCAGAAATTGGCCTTAAATTCTGCATGTGGATCATCTTGCCAGGGATTCAAACAAAATCAAGGGAAGCATGAGGGAGTTTACACATTTCATCCTTCCTGAGACCACCAAACACCCTCTAAATTCTTCTGTAATTGATTTCCAAACTGCTTCTTCTGCAGTATCTTGAGTCTGATGTGGTTTGGGGGTAAGGGTGAGTCTGCTGGCACTTGAAAATGAAGGCCCTGGGGTCTGAGACTGACTGAACATAGTGTTGCAGAGGTAGCTCCCTGCCCACTCCAACCCAAACTGCTGCTGGTTCCTCAAGCCCTGGATCTTCTCCCTCCAGCCCCAGTTCCTCCCCCTGTCTCCAGCTGGCTGCCACTGAAGGGTGGGAGGTACCAAGGATGGATGAGACAAAGCCAGAAGCTCATTTGGCTTCTTCCCCAGTCTTTTTTTATTTTTTCCTTGACATTTCAGTGGAACAAATGGGATGTTCTGGACTGCAGAGCAATCCACAGAAGATTTCCAAGCATTTGTTTGAATTCTTTTTGGCAAACACAGCTACTGAGGGGGCTTGGGGATGTCAGTGGTGGCTGGTGAAGGCAGCTGTATTTTGTTAGGGTCACCTCCAGTGGTGGTAATTGAGCCAGCTCCATTTAATAGCTGCTTAATTTTCTTCCCCTTCAGTGTCACATTGAATCAAAAAGTTCTCATTTTTATTTTCTTTCTGCTTTATTTCAAAGCTAAATGGGCTGTACATATTACTGGTCTTAATCCTTCATGGAACTAGCACAAATTGACATTTTCCACATCCCAGGGTAAGACAAAGATTAATTAAAACCTCATGCTGGCCTATTATCCTCCTTTTTAATTTCGTTTCTAATTCCCATGAATTTTAGACTAACTTAAAAAAAGATTTCCTTTTCCAAATATGAATAAATCTGAGCATTAGACTGAAAAAAATACCCCCTCAGGAGACACCCATGCCTCAGTAATGTGCCTGCCCAAGTGATGATAGGAAATTTCCCAAGACATCAAGTTCTTTAACAAATCCCAGGCCACTTTGGCAGAGTTCAGATAAATAAAGATGAATGCTCAAACTTCTAATTGCTCATCCAATTAAAGACTAAATCATAGTCCTATCCATCTTCAAGGATTACCAGGAAGAAAAAAGCCAGTGGAGTTGTGGGGAAAGCTGAATGGGAAATCACTTTTGAGACTCTCTGGCTTTGATGTATTACAGTTTCTTATACAAAATAGATTATTTGGGTGTTTTTCTGCCTTGTGTTGGTAGCAACCAAACAGACCCACTCCAACCAGTTAATTTGGGTTGAGGGCTTGCACTCTAAGGGTCTTCTCCCTTCAGCAGAGTTGAGGAGGTGGAAGAAGATGAAGAAATTCAACTGTTGCTGTCTAGTTCCTTTACCCCTTTCAGTACTGGCCACAACTGAGGAAAAGAACTGTGGTAGATGTTCTTAAATACTCAGAAATTAGGTATCTCATTAAGAAGGGGGGGAAGGCAGCATGGAAAATGCATAAAGCATCATATTTTGAAGGTTGAATTATAAAGATATTAATATTAATTAATATTAAAATATTAATTGAAGGCTTTCACAATTTCTTCTCCTTCTGCTTGCCTTTGAGCCTCTGACTGTCCTACACAAACCCTGGCTGTTCATGGCATTTTCTGTGCCCCAGCAGTAGAATTAACCCCCCCCACACTCAGACTGGGTCCAGTCCCAGGAGACAACAACAGACATGTTATTTATTCCTCATGAAGACAGAAAAATCCAGAAGCATCTCCATTAATTCTGATCTACTTGAAAAAAAATACTTTTATTCATTCCCAGCCTTGTCCTTCCCCATGATTCTTCCCATCCTACTGTATTAGTGTCTTGCTTGTCTGAATTGTCATCTGGCAGCATTACCATATGATGCTGTTATTAAAAGCTAAAGCAATGTTATAATTAGTTTAGAAGAGAGAATAGGAGATGTAATTCCGATTGTGCTTTCATTACATCTGTTGTAAAACTATGTGCTGAACTGGATTGACTAATATAATTATCCAAGATTTACTGCCATGTAATTACAGCCTCCCCACAGAAGTCAATTCATACATCAGTTTGGAGTGTTTGAATAACTGCTTCAAAATAAATTATTCTATTAAAAGCCCTCTGTAATCACAAAGTCAGAGGAAATAGTTTTATAAATTATTTCATCCTCCTAAATGTATTTTCTCCACCTTTCCAATGTATATTTGCTTGTTTCCCTTCTGACTGGTCTACAGATAGAGAACACAATTTATTTCATCTCACAGGGCCAGCAAAAGCCTTTATTCTTTTCTCTTTTTATTCTATTTATATCATCACTGTAGTACAGGGGTCTTCCTAGAAAAAAAAGTAGCATCCCAGGGTGTTTTTTTCTTGCCCATGGACATGGGAATTCTTTAATACATTAGTTGGGAAGTAGATGCTGCTGGAAAACCTATTGTCTTTCTAGGAAGCTTAGTAGGAACTTGTGTGCCACAGGAAAAATAGTTGGAATTAAATTAAAACACCTACTGCACTGGGAACAGCTTCAGGAAAAACCTCCCAAAAAAACCCAGAACTCCCATAGAGTTTCCAGTGCCTGTCCCCTTTCCACCTTATAAAATGATTATTTCTTGGAGAAACTGTTTTTCTGGTTAATGCTGTAGCCAGTGTCTATTTTGTGATGTGCAATCTATGTATTTAGTCATCGGAGATTCTGGAAGTGCCTGAAAGAGCAGAGCAGCAGTGTCAAGAAGGAGCTGTGTGGACTGGGAAGCAGTGCTGCTCCTCTGCTCACACCTCTCATCAACCCCAGTCACTCTGAGCTGCCTAAGCTGAGCAATTATTAAAGCATGAGTGGGAATTTAGCTAATACCCTCAGCCTCCACAGCATTATCTTAGGCATAATCACCCTTTGGTCCTTGAAGCTCTCTTTGATCCGAGTGCTGCAACTCAGCTGCTGCTCCAGTCACTGCAACACCAGCACAGCACTGGGGTGGGTGTTGGCATTGGCTTCATGGTCCTGCCACTGCACTGCTTCTGACTGAAAAAATACAGCCCTTGGAAATGGAATAGGGGGAATTCATCTGTGTGTTTGCTTTGCCAGGCTCATCCATTAAAAAAGGAAAAAAAAAAAGGAAAAAGTGCCTCATTTTTTCACTTCTTGAACAGGAA
>JAOEGS010019510.1:0-17176 GCA_025447755.1 Corythornis vintsioides | reverse complement strand
TGATCCTGCTCAGGCAGGGGGGTTGGACTAGATGATCTTCTAGGTCCCTTCCAACCCCTAATATCTATGATCTATGACTACAGCTCTAGAGGGCCTTGCAGACATTACTGTGATTATGGAACTGAGTACCTGCAAACCCCAAGCCTCAGTGTGATGCAGAGGTCCATCCACCCATTAACATCCCATTTTGCTTTCAGAAATTCATCCCTTCCTATGCAGCACTCCCAGCCTTGGCTGGAGGCCCTACAGCACCCTAGGTGTTTCAGCAGCAGCAGGAAGCATCAAGCAGAGAAGACAAAATGAGCAAAGTGTGGAGGTGCCAGGCTTTGGCAGAGCTCTGCTGCTCAAAACCTGCACGTGGTGCTGCATGTGGACTCTCCTCTGCTCGCTCAACTGCTGCTCAGCATGATGTGAGAAAACTCCAAGAGTCTTTTTTTCTCAGAAAAAATATTACAGTAAATCCTTCCAATGTGACTTGCTCACTTCCTCTCCCCCATCTCTTACTGCTTTCTAACCACTAAGACAAAAGTCTTGTTATAATTTATCTTACCTACTTGCTCAACAGCCACACAAGAGCTGGAAATTCATCAGAGCCTGAATGTAACTCTAGCCTGGGTCTGAATAGGCTACGTAGACTAAAAAAAGAAAATCAAGCTTTTCGTACATCTCACCTTGTAAACATTCCCTGGTATTTTAAGTTTATGTCCCAGGAGATCTTCAATACTATTCTGGGCCTTTTTATTTTTCAACTCTCTAAGGCATCAGCACCATTTCAGAACTTGTGCTCCACCAGTGCTCCTCGCCAGCACAGACCTCCCCACATCCAAGACAAACAAATCTGTGTTAGAACATGATGGAAAACCTCCAGAGTGCAGTGGCAGAAGAGTTAGCATAGGCTAATGTGACATAAACAAAGGCCACACTCAGACCAAAAAACACATACTTGGTTTTTCATGCCACATTAGTTACCAGGGTATCCCAGTAAGCAGCTGTCAGCTAAAGGAGAATTAACTCCCAAGAAAAATGAGTGCTCTTTCAATCCTTGTTTGCTAAACAGGCAGCAGATCCCCAAATCATTAGTGTAAATTGCATCTGCCTCTGAAGGCCAAGTCCTAAATGCTTTTTGAGCAAGTTTGAATGAAAAACTGTTTTACCCATAGTTTTGAATTCAGTTAATTTCTAGGACCAAAATAATGTGCAGATCAAAGCTTGTCTACTAAACCACAAAAGAGAAGAAAAAAACCTATTCTGAAGGCCTATCAAGTCACCTGCATGAGTAATCATATTACTCTTTTTTTTTTACCTTTGTACCTTTGTTTTTTCTCTTTTGATGTTGACATGTTAAACATGGAGCATCTTTTTCTTTTAAGCTACAGCTGAGTTTACAAAGCAAGTGATTCATCGCTGAATCTTCCTGCCGCTCCCAGTGCTGGCAGAAAGACAAACTAAGGCAACAGCCACGTCCAGGCCAATTTACTGGCCCAGTCCTGATTTCCTGCAGCAGTTTAACTGGTGAGCAGCCTGCTGTGCTGGAGGAGAGGGCTCACACCTCACTTGCCAAGAGAAATGCAAAGCTGCACAAAACTTACTGCTAACCTGCTGTTGAAACAGAGGCCTCCTTCCCTCCCACAGAGGGTGGATTTGTCCAGGCCTGAGTGACCTGTGGATGACAGGGGCGCAGCTCTGCCTCCATCACAGCAGCTTTGCTAATACTGGAGTTGTAAATCTGCTTTTCTCAGTTCCCACTTTCCTCTCAGAGGCTTTTTCTGACATCCTGGAGTTCTCCCCATCCTCCACAGTGCTTCAGGCTCAGATGGCTCCAGCCACACTTACTCTTATCTTACTAGTTCACAACTACAGCATATACACACTTCTTTGCTTGGGAGTGTTTAAGCCTGGCAGTTAAACATCTGCACAAAGTATTTCTGCACCTCTCATCTCTGGTTTCTTGTGGCTTAGTTTGAGGTTGACCTTCTAGAAAGCACTGGCCTAGTTTCCTAAACGGCCATAAACAAGCAAACCTCCAAATTTTAACAGATTACACTGTTACATATTTCTTTTAAAAACATTGGTCGTGTTTCAAGAGACAAAAATACTCTTAATGACTTACACCATTAAAAAGACTTTTAAAAAAACCAAGTAGCAGACTGCACACAGCAGTGCCAGTACACAGGTTTTCTTTTTAGCTACCAGAAAAAAAATGGCAGAATTTCTAAAAATCACTTTGTTGATCAAGAATTATTCTGCAATAGGCACTGAAAGGAACTTGTGTACAGGTGCCACTCACACTGAGCTCCTACACACACACACACGACAGCATTGTGAGTGCAGGAGTAATGCAGTGTGGTGTAAGGGCCAGCTCATGACAGCAGAGCTGAGGTGTGGGGACAGGGATCAAGCACCAAGGCACCCCAGAACAAAAGCTACACCCCCATGTCCCAAGGGTAAGAGACTATTTATACTCAGACCCCCCCAGGACACAGCCCCTTGCCAATAGCACGGTGCATCAGGGGAAGCACCTCTATTTACAGTGTGTATCATAGTGACTGTTGCTAACAAAGGCAGAAATACAGCTGAAGGAACTTTTTTAAGTGGAAACTTCCTCCCGAGATACCCAGCACAGACCTGCCTTCAGTCTGCAACCTGCTGTAAAATTAGATGTCAGCAGTTCCAGGAGACAGGGACACCAGGAGAGCAGCCCCAGCAGCGTTACTGCTACTGCAGACATCGTACACCACATTCCCACTCCTACCACACCAGATCCAAAGCTCTTGAGAGGTTTGTACTCCATTAAAAAACCAAAAACATCAAAGCAACCCTAATTTAGAAAAATGCAAACCCAACTTGTACCTTTAGAATAAATCCCAATACATGGGGACCCGAGCCCCATGTTGTACACACCAGCAGCACAGCTGCTGTGACAGGGGTACTTTTCTTCATATAAACAAGCCTTGTAAGCTGCACTCAAGTTGCTCAACACGACAGATGGTTCAGCCCTTTTTGTGCCACCATACAGCTGTGTGTTCCTCACCTTTCTGGAGCCATGAATGAGCTGAGTTTTACCTCCTTTTTTCCCCCCACCCTCCCTTTTCTAAAGCACGAACTGCAAATTTGTTTTTTTTTCTAATACTCGTGATTTCCTAGGTAATGGTTTTTCTAGAAAGCCATTTTCACATGACAAGGTAAATCCCTTCTCTAGCAATAATCAGAGCCAAGAGAAATTGGAGTCTCTGGGGGTGGATCCAGGCTGAACATGCAGCCTTGTGCAAGTGCTGCTCTGTGATAAGGAGGGGGGAGGTATTGAGACTTTGCTGTCCCCTTTCTGCCCTGCACATGCCTCAGTGGTGCTGATGCTGAAGCTTTTGTGAATTCTGTACCTGTACAGGCAGCCCAGATATTGCTGAACCTCTCAAAACAGCTTTTTTTTTTCCATATAGGAGTGTTTTTAGGAGACAGTTCCTCCTCTTGCAAGTGCAAGACACCTGAAGCACTTCCTTGCAGAGGCAGCTTTTAAAAAGCAAACCAAAAAACCCCCACCATACGTTAAAGAATTGAAACCAAAACATCCCAGACTTCTGAATTAAAATACAAGCTTTACAACCACATAGTAAGTGTAGGCTCTATATTTGTTTAAGACTATATCATTTTATAGAGTACCAAAATAAGCAGAGGATCAGCACTCCATACAAAGTGTTAGTTCTGGTGAGGAAGGTAGAAAGGGAGATGGACTTCAGTTACACTATTATTTTTTTTTCTGCAAGTCTAAAGAAAACTCCATTTCAGCAAACCAGATTTGGGTTTAGAATTCCCACATTTCTCGTTCATTAAATAGTGTTTCTTTCAAGACAATTTACAGTTTTCTCCAAGTAACGGGATGATTTAAAGCAATATTAACAAGGAGGTGGTGCTGTTAATGTTTAATGTCAATATGCAATGTTCATCTGCTATCAAGGCTAGAAGAGCAACACAACTTTACTTCTGAAGACTAGTAGAAATCGACTAACATTAGAGAAAAGTTTCAAGCAGGCTACACTGACTCTAGGTCTAGGCTGCTGCTGCTAAGCCCCTGCTGGGCCACGCTGCTGCGAGGAGCTCTGCAGGCAAGTCCCAAGGCCCAGGCTTATGATGGTTACTTCTCTCCCCTGTCTCAGGGCATGAAAATGCAAGAAAATCAGCAGCTAACATTGCCACTACAGTTTTACAAAAGCATCAATCTGAACAAAATAGCAGTTAAAACAAATTGAAGCTCTCTGTTCCACTCCGGGCTTAATTCTCCGTGACAACCCTCCTGTGCTAGTCCCTGTCCAGTTTTCTTCCCCCACTCCTTCCTGAACCTCTATTTTACAATAAATAGGTTAAGTGGATTTACATGATGCAAGAGGAACTCAAGACTTTTGCCCTATACATATAACCATGGTAAATTGTGAGATTATACAAGTGATATATCTCTAACAGAGCAACCACCAGTTTAGGTTTTTGAAGAAACACAAGTTATTTCAGCATGTACACAGTCATGAGTTTAAAACTGTCCAACATCATTGCTTTTGTACATTCTCTCCCTCTGTAGAGCCTTAAAGGGATTTTAGACCTTGATGGCAACAATCCCAAAACAAGAGCAAAATGAATTTATTTTATTGCAAACAAACGTCTAGAGTTAAATTTCTCCACCCACTTTCTTTAAAGAGAAAAAGGAATCAGCAGGCTAAGGAGATACACCCATTTGAGAATTGACATGATTAAAAATTAGATATAAAATGGGTGACTCACAGTTTCATTAGCTTACAAAATGGTGGAGTAACTACTACAAGCACACTAGGTATACAGTATTTTGTGGGGAAAGAGTTATACAGACACACAGCTAACTTCATATAGATCCCATTAGACAACTGGATTTACAACAAGTCTTGTTTAATAAGAAATGGGCAAAGCCAACTTTCTTTTCAGAATCAAAATGCAGAACAAATGGAAAAGAAATTATGGTGTTGTACCTTCACAAGTTTGAGCCTCCACAAGTAATGCAACCAAGTTTTACAACTTTAAGAGCTTCTACATACACTCCACCTTCACTATTTAGCCCCAGGTTTTCTCTTTGCCCCCAACATCTTACTGAGTTCCAAATGTTACAAAAAAGTCCTAGTTATTGCCAGAAACTTTTACCTCCCCCTCCTCCCCACCCAGAAGCTTCATAGAGAGGATGGAGTGTAATCTGGAGCTTTACATAATCTCAGGGTGTTCACAAGGGCTGCTAAGGAGCCTTTGTCTGAAGCTGGTTGCTAACAATTCTATTGTATTGTGACACGACTCACGACTGTTTCTTAGAAAATGGGGGGTGGGGAAAAAGGAGAAAATTCTTTAATAAAAAGACACCAGGTACAAAGCAACATTTTACTTTTGTTGTGGTAAAAAAAAAGTCACATTTTACAGATAAAATGCAGAACCCTGAAATACTGACACATTCTCTTATCGTGCACAATGCTGAGGTTCTCTTTACGAATCACTTTAAAACTGCAATTAAAAATGTACAAAAAAAAGAAAAGGAAAAAAAAAATCAACCCACAAAGCTTCTAAAAAAGGAACCCGCAGGCACTTCCTCTTGTGGAATGTTTAAAAAGTTAGCCTACTAAAGAAAACAGTCGACTTCTTGTGAAGGTTTTGGAGAAATATGTATCAGTTCATTTATTTGGGTATTCAATAATATCCTTGGTGATAATGCTGACTCCATGGCTTCTGACCCCAGAATTGCTGCAATAAATGGATAAATAGTTAATTTTAACCTGTAATCACATAATGGTCACATTCCTACAGAAACAGACACCCAGTTCTCCTGGAACTTTAGAAGAGTAAAGTCCTCTTGCATAGCAGAAAGTTCCTAAACAACTGAAGGCAGTTGAGAGTTCACTTCACAGTAGCTCTGTGAAGTCAAATACTACATTCCATTAAGACCAATAGACCATAGCTGATACTTGATACATCAAGCCAGATTGTTTTGCACAGAAAACTATTTATAGTGATACCACCTAGCATAAAAAGATCTTGCTACCCACTACTGATCACACATTTAATTCTGTCAGACAGCATTTTGAAACATTCAGGTTCATCAGGGAAAAAGTCAAGCTGTGACTACTTACACCCTGCTGCCACTGGTTGTAGCCCTGAGATTGGTTTTTGTAGCCACGATTATTTCCCCTTCCTCTGAAGTTCTGCAAGAGGACAACACTTTTTCAGTACTTCCATCTATACAGATTTTTCATAGGTTTACTAACACCAGTGTCTATTGCTGCCAAAATATTAGGCAAGACACAGTATCTTTCAAATATAAGCTATCAGGCCTAGGTTAAAACAACCAACCTCCCTGAAAAATAG
The DNA here is from genome assembly GCA_025447755.1 of Corythornis vintsioides. Classification (NCBI taxonomy): domain Eukaryota; kingdom Metazoa; phylum Chordata; class Aves; order Coraciiformes; family Alcedinidae; genus Corythornis; species Corythornis vintsioides. The sequence continues at coordinate 10,813 of JAOEGS010019510.1, read as the reverse complement.
AATGCCAAAAGCCACCCCCACCCCAACCCCCAAGAAACTGCTTCTTAAACATGAGGCAAGAACCTCACAATTAATAAGCCAGCTCCAACTGTTGCTGCCAGTAGTATGGAAAGCTGGCTAATCCAGTTTGGACTCACCCTATTTCCAGCTGCTGAACTGCATCAGGACAACTAAAAATAAAAGAGCTTGCCTATTTTTAGTTAGGAAAGGCTGTAGTTGCTACAAGGATGTGTTATCTGATCAGACAAAAGGATATGGGCCATACAACTGAGAACAGAAGCACTAGTCCACAAATTGTCAAATAAAAAAAGAGGGAGATCAATACTATTAAGGTGAAATATTGCACTTCCCCTGTTTGTCAGTATTAGACAAACCTGAGTCATGTTTACTAGCTTGGGCTCCATCTGCTGGCTTTTCCATAACCCCAAAATACTTCCAGTGATATTCCATCAGTTAAGAGATAAGGTAGTTTTGTCTTCACCAGCTCTGTTTCATACTAGACACCAAAACATTCTACAGAGCTACTTCAAGAACTTCTCTAAATACTTGATAAGAGACACCTTGACCTTAAGGCCAAAAAATGTTATTACTATTTAGACAGAGAAGGAAAAAACCAAACCACAACATAAAATCCAACCCAAGGCTTCCCACGCACCCTAAATTATCCTGAATCTTTAACAGGACAGAGGTGCAATCCTCTGGGAACCTCCACATCAGCATCAGAACTTTAGGCAGCATTCAGCAGCAGCAGTAGTAGTAGTAAAAGTATTAGTAGTAGTAGTAGCAGCAGCTTGCCTAGAAAGGCAAGCCCTTCAAGTATGGGATTAGAGCAGCACCACAACGCAGTTTGTGACCGCTCACAGCCAAGCCTTTCAAACACCCAGAGTACTCCTAAATTCAGCTAATAAATCCCCCCCAAAAAACATCACCTGGTTGTAGTTTCCCCTGTTGGGCATTCCACCTCTGTTATAATTTCCTCTGTTTGAGTAGCCACCTCTGTTTGGAAAGACAGGGCCACGAGGATACGGGTAGCCAATCGCACCGCTGCTGCCGCCGCCGCCGCCGCCGCCGCCACCGCCTCGCTGAGGCATGTTGCCTCCTCTCCTGTTGTATCCACCACGATTGCCAGGGACTGCAGGGAGACAGTCACCTCCATCATGTAATCAATCATTAGGTCTTGGGGTATTACATTAAGATTACTCAAAGTGATGGTAATGGAAATAAGACGAACAAATTCAGTGCAAAGATTGCAACGCGAAGGTGAAGTCATAGTAAAAAAAAATGGTACTGAAACCATGCACAACCCCCAGTCCAGTCCAGTCCAGCACACAAGTGAACACCAAACCCAATGTAAAAACATCAAACCACACCAATCCAGGATTTTGACAACCCTCACTTTTAAGATTGGACAGTTATTTGCACTTACACATTAAACACACTGAGGCTGGAATCAAGGCTCTCACTACACAGCTGCTAAATGCAAGTACTAGGAACCTTCCCCTGCCCAGCAAGCAGCCACCTTCCAAATCTACAGCCTTATTTCTAGGCTCACCTCCTCCTCTGAAGTTGCCACGCATGTTGAATCCACCACGTCCTCTCTGACCCCTATTAAACTGATTTTTATTGCTCTTCTTGTTCTTCTTTGAGCCAGTGTTCTGTTTCTTTTCTGGCGGAAGAGATTTCTTGCTTTCTTCTTTATATTGTTCCAAAAGCTTTTGAGCTTCTTCTTTTTGCAATTCTACATAGATTATTTCATCAAAACATTCTGCTACCTCTGGCAGTGTGAAGTTCCCTATAATTGCAAAAACACTGAGTATTCAGCATCTATAGTCAGCTCCAATGAAAGCTGTAATTTAACCACCTTTCTCCCATTCTTCCTCCCACCCCCTGCATTCCCTCAGCATAGGGACAAAATTACATAATTTGAGCATTTAAGAAATATAACAGTGACAAAGGAATAAACAGGTCTTCATGGAGTTGCCAGTACTGTTCCAAACCTTGAAAACATTCTGCCTATATCTTTTTATTTCTTTTATAAGCCTCCACTCAGAACACCACTTTCTGCCAAATATGTCACTTATATAAGGGCACTTTATGCCAAGACAGCTTTGTGCATCTGCATGAAGCATTTATCAGCATAACTGAGTAGTGTTAAGGACTGCAGCAGAGGGAACACAATATAGTGTTGTCCTACAAGTTACAATAGTCTTCCAGTTCTGTTTAAGTACAACTGTTTAAGATAAAGTGAGTTTTTTAGACTTCATGTTTACTTAATCCTTTAAACAGATACTCAGCATCCTAAAACACAGTATAGGATTATGTTCCATGCCTTTCATTTTGAGAACTGCATGCTCTGGAAGATCTTTTCCCTCCACCTCTGCCTTCTTTTGTGTTCTTTGCTTGTAGTCTTCATCTTTTGGGCAAACAACAACTGCTTTGCGCTGGAAGCCTGCAAACAGGCACATTTTTCTCCTCTGCGCAGCTGCAGACACATTTGTCTGAAAAAAATGCAGTAACTTACTACACGTAGCTGTCATTGTAAGAGTTAAGGAAGTCAACTTATGGTGTATAGACTTCACCTCTACAAGAACTTGCAACGAAGTTTACAAATAACTGGACATAAAGACGCTGCATAATGCAAAGTTACGAGCTCACATCCACGTGTTAAAACACTATTCCTCCCACATCCCATAAAGCCACAGAAGTTCAGACAAGCATCTGTAGTAGTAACTCAACTTTCTGACCCATGAACGAGTAACATGTCAGTAAGTGAAACAATTGCTATTACCATGTAACTTTAATCCCATTTAGCTACTGCACTACAGACAATAATGAATTTCCTTAACTATTTTTCACTTAAGCTTCTACCTGATCCAAAATGAAGTTCCGCTTCTTACGAGCTGCGATCTCAATGAACTTCCCGAGACACTGTGGGGCTCTCTGCAGGAGTGTGTTCAGCTTGCCAGTGTCTGCCATCTGCCGCTTAAAACCTGCAACCTGCAGAGACATTTCCCACTGTTGAAGCAGTCCTCACCCTGACATTTTTCTTTGCTAATGTTATTTTCACCTTGCTTCAAGGAGTGGTCAAATTCAAGGCTACAAACTCAGACTGCGTTCCCAAAGCCTCTGTTGGATATAGAGCTTTATAAACAAAGCTCTAGGTGAATCAAAAGAGCTAAGCTTAAGGTATGCTCATCACATCACTAATTCAAAGCAAAATGTTCTGTTCTGAGGACAGCAACATAAACACTTAAAATAGTCAACAACAGTTGACTATTTCTTGTCTATTACCATGAAAGGCTTCAGAATGCTGATGTGCTTGCTACGTGTGAGCTAGCAGCTCCACGAGATTAAGATCTTCAGTGGTCACTAGCTAACTGGTAGCCAGTTGAAGATTTCTTTAGCACAAAAGAACTCCATGGCAGCTAAAAACCTTGAATTTACAGCAAGTCTTTAACTTATCAACACAAAAAGATCATATTACTTACCATCATTTTGTCCATAATAGTGTTTGTCCCAAGAATGTTGTATTTCCCAGGATTTGCTGCTGCATGTTTGGTAACCCATGTAGTCTTGCCAGCTCCAGGCAAGCCAATCATCATCACCACCTATGGCGACAGGTTCTATACTTGAGATGCTAGTTCAAAGATTCTTTAATAGGCAACTTAGAGCAGGAAGCCCAATGGAAACTAAGTGGGGGGGTGGGGGAGTGTCAGGGGTGGTGGTGGTGAAGTCACAGATACATAGTATTAAAGCCCCCAGACTGAAAGGGCAGAGAGTTCTACAATAGTCTGTTAATTTCTATCACTTTTCTTCACCTATCTCAACAACTTTAATATAATCAACATGAAACTTACCTCACAATCTTTCTTTTGCTCAGGTCCCTTTGGTCCTCGGACCCTATCCTCCAGGGGGACCTTCTGGATGAAGCTGTACTCCTCAGGTACAGGAAAGTAAGGTTCCTCCTTCTGACCAAAGTTGAACTCAACTGCACAGTTATGGCAGAGCACATGTGGGAAGAGTGGCCGCCCCTCAAGAACTTCCTTACTTATTTTGAATGCAACACCAAGCTCTTGTCCATTCTTGGAATACGAGAGTTCCACTTCATCGCCATCAAAATTCTGGGTTTTTTTGGACAAAGCATTAGTTTGGATAAAATTACTCACCTCACTCTATATTAAGTCATTTTACCATACAGGCTGTTTTCACTCAACTTCTACACTGCTGTATCATAAAGGAATTACTTAAAAATTCCTATTAAAGCAAGTTACTGTCAGTCATCATCTTAAGATATTATTATTTTTTTAAAAGACATCTGTGAACATGAGATCTTAAATTGACAGCAGTCACTACTTATAGTACTGGCTATTTCTACCTCCTCCTCTCTATGTTAAACAACTTGTCTTGCTCCAAGTTTTTCTCTATTATACAGAGTCTAAAAAATAATCATGGATATTTCTCCTCAAAAGAAAATAGAAGTGAAAACTTACAGCAAAACATCCAATCACATCATTTTCATCAAACTTCTCACCAAAGTCTTCAGTCTCACAATTGCATGTCTTCATTCCTTTTAGAGAATACCCATAAGAAAACTCTTCTTCACCTGAAGAAATAATTTAAACTTGTTAAAACAAAGAAATTTTTACCTATCCTTTTAGATATACAGCAGCTTTACAGCTACTTAAGTAAGATGCTATTCAGGCTGTTTTTACCAGTGCCAAACATTCTATGACTCCAACCTCCCAATCCCCCAGTTACTCTGCTCATTCTTTTATTGAAGAATACTCTCACTTGAGATGGAAAAGTAAGTTTCCCCCATTCCCCCTTTTAAGAGCTTTATGCTGCTGGTTTCTGGTTGACACTGACATAAAGCTGAACTGCCAGATAAAGACACGAGCAAGTGTTTTTAAACTCTGAAGACCTGATTATGCACCAGTGCACTTGTAAAATAGTTAGAAAGGCTTTCTGAATTTAGTCTTCAGTAGCACTTACCCCTCCCCATTTTAAATGGAGTTTAGCAGACATTCAGCCTACGTGACAGCTGAGGATGAAGCTGCAAGGAACAAGCTAATACCAAGTGTCAAACATAAGGACTCACATGGAATATAAGTACTTAACTAGAAAGCTGCTGCTGCTGTCAGACCAAGCCAATTCATATAGATTCCTACAAAGATGTCTCAGCAGCAGGTATTAGTTATAAATACCATTATGTTCAGTTACCAGGTATCTATTTAGTTCTCTCTTCCTAGCTGCTTTCAGAAATAAGGTTTCTCCCCCAAACTAAAAATAGTAATGTTACAGTAATGCAGGAATTTTTCCTCATTAGACCTTATACCACACCCCACCCTTTAAAATAAATGAAGAAAAAAAAAGCACACCCACAAAAAAACCCCATGTATCAAAAACACCTCTTCCTATTTCTGAGACTACAAGAAAAATCCTTAAATCTTATTCAGTCTTCAATGTCCTCCACGACCCATACCTGAGCACTGAGATAATTCACTCCAGTCAATGTTACCCCTTATGGGCCTGAAAACTTTATCTGGTCCAAGTAATAAGCTTTCTTGTACCATGTCCAGTGAATGACTCAAGACCACTTTTCAGAACAAGACTAGTATTTTTTTTCCCCATCTAACTTCGATGACATACACAATAAATAATACAGAAATAATCAGATATTTAAGTCTTACCAAGCAACATTCCACTTGTGTTCAGTGACCAGCCAACTCGGACTTCATGTATGTCAATGTCTTTTGTATACAGGTGTTTAACAGGGATCTTTTCTGTAACCTATTTTTTAAATTATTCATGAAAAGGTATGTAGTATTTATTAGACACTAACAAGATGGAAACACAAAGGTAACATCTGGAACCTTTACACTTTGGTTAAATCTTTGCTAAGTTTGAGTAATCACCTTCTGCAAAAAACAAAACATGCTTCAGTATGTGAAAGCACAAGTCAATGACTGAACAGTTGTATCTCCTGACTGAGCAATGAAGATAAGACACCATAAACCTTCAAAGTACTTAGTCACAGCAGTCTCTCTCAGTGGCCAAAGCCCTTAATCCTTGTGATACTGTATTAAAATCACAAACAAGATGTATACTTTTTTTAAAATAACTGTCATAAAGTTGATATTAACATCATGTTATTTTGCCAATAAGAATGTGGCAATGGCTAAAACACTACTTTACACAGACTGAGGGAAAGAGTATAGTCATCCCTTTCCACATTAAGCAGACTTCCTGGGCAAGATGCCAGCTTCCAAATAGCATAACATAAACCACCTAAACACACTAGAATCTGTAGGCAACCAGCTATTTTCTAACTGCCTTTACAAACTTCACCAAACTGAAGTGAAAAACTGACCAGCATCCTACCAGTTTCCACAACTGAAGACAGGTAAGCAAGGTGAAACATTTGAATGTGCAGGGGGGGGGGGGCCAGTAAGAACTGACACCAATTTCACTTGATCACCTCCCCAAGTTAATCACTACCAATCAGAAATCACTCAATGCAAGAGCATGGAGAATGAGATCACTACCAGCTTCTCATGGCAGTGCTTACATTTGAAAGTACTAGAGGAAGAGAACAGAGTGTTTATATACACAGGTGCATCATATGCAAAGCCTTTAATGTTAAGTAAAACCCAAACAAAAACAAGCTTTGTGCCTTCTGTTTTTCTTTTGCCAACAGATTTGGAGAAAAGGCTGATTGCTCTTTGCCATTCTTACCCTTTAGCAGAACTCTTGCTCTCCAAATTCAAGTGACTGCTAAATAGTCATATTCATTGTGTACAAAAGTCCAAATTATTCAGGCTGGAAGGAACCTCTGGAGGTCATCTAGCCCAAAATCCTGCTTATAGCAGGTCAAAATCAAAGACTAAGTAGGAACAGAAGAAAAAGACTGCTGGGGTAACTTAGATGTCCTTTAAAAACAAATAAACCCCAAGCTCCTGGTAATCTTTCAAAGTATAAGCAAACTTCTCACTAGTAAGTATCAAAATTCTTCAAGCATGAGTGAATGAGGTGCAAAATAAAACTACTGGTTCAAAAATGAGACCAGAAGTTACATATTGAGGGCAACTGAAAGCTGTCTATTTTCTGCTGTTGCTAAATGGAAGTTCTTAAAAAAGAAAAGGAAGTAGTTTTGCAAATTAAGAGCTATTTCACAGGCTTGTACATAAAGCCTTTTCAAAGTCCTGTTCACCTGAACTAGTTCCAGCTAAGCCCAAAAATCCTGACAGTATAAATAGTATTAGGTTATATTTAAGCATGCAAAAGTCTCCCATAAAACATCACTAACTCACCTTCATCTCAAAGCAGACTTTGCCTTTAGAAACTCCATAGGAAGCTCTCCCTCCAGCCCAAAGGAAAGCAAAGCTTTCCATGGTCAGAGAGGAAGCACTAAAGCGGTCTCTGGAGATTTTAAAATGCAGGTCACAGTTATCTGTTAACATAAAAATTATCATTAATATCTTTATTACAACACAAAGTACAGCTGTTCAATTTTATGCATTAAAGGTGATTTCAACTTTCCTAAGTGTTTTTCAGGAAAAAACTGCCAGTAAGTGCTCTGCACCTTTCTAGGAAGCAACTGAACATAAGCCTAGATGGAGCTGCAGGTTGAAGCTCAGCCAGTGTGAGCTACCAAGAATAATTTTCAAGGTCCCATCTTCACTTCTGTGATACAAAATCCCTGTATTTTTCACATGCTTAAAAATCTGAATTTCATCCTACCTGTTTCAGACTTTGCCAGTTACCCGAGTTATTTCCATCAAAACAGAACAAAGGAATCTGCATTGTGCTCTGCATTATTTGCTATATACCTTTTTTGAAGTCTTCATGCCCAAATGTAAGGGCAGCTGAGGACTAAATAGGAACATAGGTTTATTTTTTTTCCAAGTACTGCAAGTAGTACCATCTCTGGTTAATATAGTCAAATAACAAGCTCAATTAGATTAAGCCTATTAAAATACAGTCAGTAAGTTAAGTACACATAGGATAGGCACACAGAACGTGGCAAGAGAAGCTACTTCACCTAAGAAGCATGATCTGCACTATGAATTCACCTACTGCTTCAGTGAAACCTTTGTTTTACAGACATCTTTGGAGCTGCACACCATGGAACTTCAGATTAATCTTCCAGTAGGTTTCAAAAAGACAAGGCAACATGGCAACACGAGGTGCAGGACACAGCACGTGCATCCCCCAGAGCAAGGAATCCATAAACAACAACTCCAAACCTATCTGATGGTTACAAGAATGGAGCAGAATGAACAGGGAGTTGTTCTGCCATGACAGAAAATCTGCATGCTGCCCAAGTGCACTGAAATGCAGCCTTCCCTGCATTATTGGCAATTCTCTTGGTTGCATACAGCCATCCCCAGTTGCAACCACAGTATTTGTGATGAGTTCTCAGTATTTCTAAGTTCTGTTGCACAAAAAATAGGTAAAATACAGGAGAAACCCACCTGTATAGCTTACTTTTAGAACAAATGAGAACTGAATTTGAAGTTACAGCTTCCTTGGAAGACAGGGGTAATAAAAAGCACTTAAGAGTGCTAAACCTCTTATATGTCTGGATCATTAGGGTCCAGAACAGAGTGCCAAGTTGTTACACAATTCAGTCTTAAAGCTATTTGATGCTGATATCCATGAAGTCTGTTGACACTTTAAACTAAATCACAATTTGTCCAGTAACACAACTTTCTACTAGAAATAACAATAATGAAAAGTAGCTATTACTCAGTTACTGGGAAAAATCAGAAGGTTCCACAAAGGTGGCTACTCATGTTAGCAGCCAGAAACTTGTGATTTATTTACCAAAGTATCAAGGATGGCACATTCAGCAATTTACATGGCTGAAAATTAATATCTCCTTCCATTTAAAAACATTTTACAGGAAAAAAAACCCCAACAAACAGTTGGGGCTACAAATATGCCAGCTAATGCAAATTTAAGCTTTGCTTCCATGGCATTTTTCAAGTTTTCTAATACTGCACTAAGTCCTTGTACTTACCCTTAAGAAAAAAACAGCTTTGTCTTAGCCATGCTACATCACAACAACAGCAACATTTATAATCTGCCTCCAAAAATGAAACCAAACCAACACAAGCTGGTAATAATAAAGGAAACCAAACAAAAGAAATAAAACAAACCAACGAAACCAAAGAAAAAACCCCCATCCCACTAGTTGCAGGTACTTACGAGTCCAACCAATTCTCTCAGAACAAATCACCCCTCCAGGGCCATGCAAACTCTTAGGTTTTTTTCAGGAGGCCTTATCTGATTTTTCATTTTTAATCAGAAAATATGAAAAAACATTCCACTGGTTGGTATATAAATAAAGCCATGACAAATTATGCAGGATGCTTGTTTCACAAACTGTACTACTACAACCACCTACACTACTCTCAGAACTTTCTGAGGTGGAAATCTCATGTACTATACACTTAGTTTCTTGAGTGGTTTCTAGAGTGTTCCATGTTCACTCTACACTAGGCAAGTTTAATTTCCATAACAGGGCAGTGTTTTGCTTAAGATTTCTTCAGAAAAATGTATATTACATCACAGGATTCACTGGAAAACCAAGCTTATTACTGCTAATGTAAAGACCTATGCATCCATCTGTTCTTTTGCATACTGAAAATGGGGTGGAAACACCTTTTCTCCTTTTTTTTTTTTAATTTTTTTTCACCCCCAAGTTATTGGGTCATGAAAGTCAACAAATGTATTCACCCTGCATATTAGGAAGTGTGGTTTTAAGACTAAAAGCATAACACCACATCTTTCCATAATAAAGGAAAGCACATTTACTCACAAGTGTCAAGACAAACCACGGTGTCATCAAAATGTTCATCTTCTTCTTCAACAGGCGGTTGAGGGGACTTGGCCCTGAACAAAACCAAAATCAAACAAAAGATAATAAACCTCGTGTAGTTTTCATGATATTAAAATAAGCATTTTGGTACTGCAAAATTCACAAAATGCTGCCCAGTATCACGTTGATTTACCTGCTGTACTTATTTTCTTCAATGTATTCAAAATATCCACGGCCATGGTCTTCACGTGGTCTCTTCACACCCCTCTTTTTCTCACCAGGTTTTTGTTCTGTTTTAGCATCTCCTGTGATAGAATTGATGATTTTAATGACACAAAATATCTCTAATTGGGAATAAATACCTTTAAGATGGTTAACTTTGGAAACGGTAAGAACCTTACAGCAAGGGAAAAGCAACAGCACCCTAAAGGAGAGTTTTGCTTTGTAGCAAGATAAAAACCAGCATCTCGAATTTTCTCAGAGGACTCAGACCTCATCTGTGAAATCATTTCTGATAGAGAAGCGCTGAGCACACCACACATCTACTGCAGTCTCCCACGTTACGTTCCCTAAGAAAACCCAGACCGCTCCCATGCGATAGGGGGGAAAAAAAACGGGACAAAAAAAAACCCCTCCCGCGACGCCAGATAGGCACCACCCCCCCCCCATCCCCTCCTGCCAGCAGGACATTCCCGGCCGGCTCGCAAGGACACGGAGCGCTCCGCACGACTGCGCCTCCTCTCGGCGGCCTGGGCCCGGGCGGGAGCCCCGCGTGGGGCCGGCCGGCTGGCTGCGGGGCAGGGATTCCGCCTCCTCCCGCCTCCATTGTACCCGGCCTTCCCAGCGCCATCCCGTGCGGCGCCCAGCCCGGAAGTGACGTCACGCCGCCCGCCGCTCCTCACACAATACAGCGCGCCCCAGCGGCCCCTCCGCCGCCCCCGCCCCCCCCCCCCCCCCCCCCCCCCCCCCCCCCCCCCCCCTCCCCCCCCC
>JAOEGS010019509.1:0-33391 GCA_025447755.1 Corythornis vintsioides | reverse complement strand
CAGGCTTTGTAATTTAAACAACTAGGAAGGAAGAATTTCAGTTTTACCAAGAATGAAGGAGCCAAAATGCACCTTTTTCACAATGTTTTCAAGCCATATGTGCCTGGATTTCAGAATCCTGCTTTTATAACCTCACTTTTCCATCAAAAAGTAAGAATTCATGTAATGATGTTCCCAGACACCACAACCTTAGTCACTGAGGAATCCAGTTCAGGTATTTGAAGGACTGAGAAACCATGAAGTTTACTGAGCCCAGCTCACACAACTGGAGCCATGGAATCATAGAATCATCAAGGTTGGAAAAGACCATTAAGATCATCAGTTCCAATTTCCTTTAGTGACTGGTGGCCATACTGGAAAAAAAAACCCTCCCCTCTCTGGCCCAGATCATGTCATCTTCTAGGTGATTGCAAAAGATTTTATAAGAAATTTAATGAGGAAATTCCTACTGAAGTAATCTGCTCCCTAATTAAAGAAATGAGAAATGGGTTTTTTTTGGTATTGACTAATCACAAAAGACTGGATATCAATACATTAATAATTAAGAAAACTTAATAATGTTCTACAAAGGGGAAAAGTCTGATCAACTTAAGAGTACTAAAAGGTTTCTAAATGTTTAAAATAATAGTAATGCCTGTAATAGGAATTTAAAAAAAATCATTCTGGTATCCTGGGAAGATTCCTAGATTCCAAAAACTTTTAGCAAATGGTGAGTCTATGTAAGGACACATAATTGTCTTGCCATTCTAATGCAAGAAATACAAAGCAACATCATCTACTCATTGTCACCTTCAAGCCATAGTCTTCTGGGTTTTTTTCATACACAGCAAGGATTCAGAATTGTTCTCACAAAACTGGCAGGTCACTTAAACTTGCATAATAAAGTCTAAGGCCAATGCATTTATTACCATAACTTCCTAATAAATAAATCAGAATATTTCCAGAGTAAAATTCTGTTATGCTTTTTTTTTTTTCCCTCTTGGGAGAAGGAAAAGAGTGGAATGTCACACTGTTGTGACAAATGAAGATGACCCGAGCCCTTGTGCTTTTGTGATCTGTCAATATCTTTCTGGTAATAAGATGCCCATAACTGAACACAGCATTGCAAGTGCATGTTGTGCATCCTAAAACCACATAAAGAAAGATTATTAGCTTGCTGCTCCAATATATGATGATAAGGTGCCTGGTGAATGCAACCCAAAACCACATTGACCTTTTTCATAGGCACAACATATTGGAAGCTCATGTCTAATTTGTTACCTAATATCCCTTGGGGTTTTAAAAAATTGGCCTGAAAAAAATACAATTAAAACTATGAGTCTCACTTCAGCAAATGGATGAAATTTTAATTTTAAAAGATCCTTTCAATTCTGGTTTCTATTACCTTTTATTGTGGTTTCAGAACAATGATTTTGCACATCTAAATCCACACTGAATGACTGTTTATTGTATTTCCAGCAGACTACTTTATACAACTTTAATACTGATTGCTTTGGCAATATGAAGTGAGCCTTAAAATCCAAGTTACTAGTTGGCTGTAGACTTGCCACAAATGCAGAAGATATAAGCAGTGAGGAAATAATTTTTCAGAAATTACAAATTCTATTAGGTATGTATCATAAAAAAAAAATCACAAATTAATTAAAGGGACAAGTAAAATACTTAAAGAGGCTCTATTTTTTTCTAAATTTGGCCAGCTGCAAGGCTGTGTACAGTAGCTTTCAGCTAGCCTCATTTTGCCTTAAGCTTTCATGTTTGAAAAGCTAGGAATGGCTTTTTTTTTGATCACCCACTTCAGAAGGACATTTTGAGGCTTAATCCATTGCTTCATATTTTATGATATCTGCAGATATATGTACAGAAGATATTATTGCTCTAGGCAAACTACTTCATCTGTATCATCTAGATACAACAGCCCTGCACTCCAGAGCCACCCAGATCTCCAGCCCTGCTTCCCAGGCCACAGTCACACTGGGCTCTGTCATTTGGTCATGATTTATTTACCCAGACTGTTAAGTTGTGCTGGCATTTCCAAAAGAACTTGTAATGGCTATGTAGCTGGCAGAGGGCATGTGTACACAGAGCAAGGCAGTGCAGCATCACAGATAAAAAAGGGAGTCAGGGACAGCAAGGAGGGGTTTGTGCTGCTGATCTCTTCTGTGGAAGGCTGGAGTTCCCAGTAGAGGTGCTGCACTGCCTTCACCCAGTGGAAAAACACACTCTTGTCTCAGCCTCTTGGTAGCAAAAGCAGAAATATCAGCTGCTCTTTCCTCTTCCTTTCTGCTGAGCACTGGGTCAGCCTTTCTTAGAATATGATACTATTTATGTCCTGTTGACACACCTTGTCAAATAATGGATGTACATCTCACTTCATTGATGTTTGAAGTCCAAACCTTATTTAGAAGCCACACCACTTTGTATGCTCTTACATTCATTTAAAAGTCATTGAACTGATTTATGGCTTGAGCTTTGGAATTATAAATCAAACTTGTATTCTCTGTTTCCTCTGACTTATTTGTAACCTAGCACTTCTTACTTTGGTTATGATCTTTGCTTTACTAACTTGTCTATACAAATAGAAAAAAGATTCCATGCTTAACAAGACTCTAGAGTATACTTTGCCCTGGGCACCTTTAGTACCACCTGTCTCATAATTCCAGGCAAAACTATTCTAGCTCTTATATAATAGCACCACACAGAACACCATGAATCATTCTGCAGCCCTGCAAAGTAATTCACTAACTAGTTAGTAATTGACTAACTCAAACCAATACCTTTGAGGCTGGCCTGCTCTGAAACCCTGTTCTACTAGGTCTTGAGCCAGACAAACCACATGGCACAAACAGCCAGCACCCATTCATATAGGATAAGTAAACCCAAAGGTGGCCTTTTTCCAGGATGAGATTAATCTCTTTCTGTACTGATCATGCTTCATTTACTATTTTTAAGCTTGTTTTTAACCTCATACTTTTCACTTTGCAATCAGGGGTTGTGAAACAGGAGAGCATGGGCTGGCAGGGAAGCCTGGGCTGAGCACAGAGAGATATTCCAGCAAAGCAGGTCTCACAAGAGAAGTCTACCAAGCCCAGCTGAGCATAGAGAGTGTTAACACAACCCCAGAAAGATGGCAAGCCACTAAAACTGGAAGATATTCACAAGGGGGCATCAGATAACTAGTATAGCCTGTTCTGTCCTCTTCAAATGTCAAAAGTGTGAGTACTGTCTGAGTATTCTGGTAGTTACTTCTGCTTATGAGTACCCCCTGCTCTTAACAGAGACACAGTAGATAAGAAAAATAAGTGCTCACAGCCAACTGAGGTATAATTATATTATAATATATTATAATTATAATTACCTTCCCTACATTTTCTGTTTAAAACAGATGGAAAGTTCAGCAGGTTACTGGAGATGAAGACCTTTCTTCATAGAATGATATGCTTGATAGTACAGTATCTTTTGGAAGCTACAATAAGAAAGGCAGGCATGCATTTGTATATTATATATATGTATGTTATATAATTAATAACTGTTTGTATATAAATGGCCTCCACAGTGGTCAGGTATATTTTTGTGGCATACAATCCTCAGCTGAACTTTTACAGCAGTTTTGTGACCACATATTGGGGATTGAGCAAGCACAGTAGGCAAAGTCACAGAAAAGCCTTTAAAGAAAAGTATATATACAGATTTTTATTTGGATCCTGGGACCAAAACAGAAGCAGAAGCACTGACCAAAAAAATAAGAAGGGCTAAAATGTCCATTCCAAAGAAAAAAAAAATATTTCAGGGACGTAATTATTGTCATCTAGTGACTGCCATTTCCCCTCCTGCAGTGGAAATTACCAAATGGCTTAAAGTGAATTCTGCACAAGAGAGCTGTACCTTGTCTATCTCAACCAGACACTACTCCAGAGCCTTACCAAAAAGTACTTCAAAAGGAATCAATGGGTGCATTTAAAAAATGGACAGAGGACACTTCAACTTGTAAAAACCATACATATAGCATGTGTCTAAAAGGGAAGCCTTACCTAAAGCAAACAATTACCAAGGAGGGGATTAAGATAATACCTGTCCAAACTAGGACATTTATTAGAACTCTGTATAAAATACTGAAGAAAGTAACCTGTAAAGCAGAGAAATCTTATTAACTGAATGATGTAAATTCTGAGATATAGGTATTTAAACAGGTCTCTTGTCTGCCTGAAGCCTTGGAGGAAAGTTTCACTGCCTTTGGGGCAGTCTCCCCTCCTTCATTAACAGAACATACATAGGAAACACAGCTTGTCCCAAACTCCAATCACACAAACCAGACCACAAATGCTATGTGCAGCAAGGTGTCCCTCATCTCTCAGTGAAAGCTGACTATTAGCTGGTGTTTTATAAACAACATCTGTCTTTTCTGCACAGCAAATGATCCCAAGGTTGGGTTCATGCAGATTAGCAAGTAACATTTCCAGCCTTGAACCTCCTTCTCCAGCAGAGCTTTGAGCTCACCAGGATTTTGCCTGGTAAAAGATTCATCTGCCATAGTGGAAGTGCAAGGTGCCAGGAGGAGGAGAAGGAGCCTCACTGATATTCTTTGCACCAAGAATAGCATCAGGATGCTTTCCTAGCTTCTCTTTCCCCCTTTTCTTAAGCATACTAGATGCTTTGATTTATCAGATTGCTTATCTGTAGGTATCTCCTTTTCAGCTTCCAGTTTCTTGCTGAGTGTGAGACTTTGATAAGCCTTTTTGCTCATCATTATTACTGTTGGAGGGTTAAGTTTCAGCTCATATCAGCCCCATTAAATGCTTACCATCTGACTAAACGTGGGCACTGACATGGCAGGTCTAAATCCACAATCTGTCTGCAGCCTGTAACCCTCTGTTTAAGCTGACATAATGGTCTTTTAACAACCAAGAATTCACTCAGAGGAAATTCCATTGCTATTCAGTATGTGTGCATGTTTGTAATGACAAGTTCTGCTTTAACAAGTAACAAATAATCCAAATTCTGTTATGTACAAGTCAGAAGGTTGGGGCAGAGACTCTCTGTACTAAAGTACTAGTGATGAATAATCCCAGAGACAAAAAAAACCAGTTTACTCTATGTGAGTATGTGAAACTTCTCCTGAATCACTCCCAAGTCAGATACTGTACATGTCAGAAGTGCAAGAGAGGTGAAATAAAGTTAAGCAGTGACTGTAAAATGGACATTTTCCCACTTGTGCACAGCAAGCCAGAGCTATTCTTCCAATCATTTTGGCATGACAACTTATTGATTCAGTCTGACACCCTGCATTTCCCTGGGGAAAACAAGCTAGGAAAAATTATTTTTGCACCACTTCATATCTTTGCCAAGACTGAGCAGAATTTGGTAAGACTAAAAGAAATTGCCAAATTTCATGACCTGAGCAGTGCAGACATTCTCAGCATATATCTATTCTCTGTCTGCAGAAGTTTGTAGACTTACAACTGCAAGAATGAAAGGAGTGCTCAGGTATTTGATCTGTGTCAGGAGCCTGAGGTGAGGAGGCATGTGTTTGTTTGTCTGTAACTGGCTGGGTCTGAGAAGGCAATGACTTTTTAATAAGCTTTTTGATTAGAAAAAAAACCCTGAGTAATGATGTAGTTAGTTGTTGTGTGGAAGTGTCCTTCCAATAATTCAGGGTTATCAGAGTGGAGCAGATACATCAAAGCCACCTTTATTCCCAGGTGGGGAAGAGCAGGGATGAATGGTGAAAAAGGGTCTTCTGTAAGCATGAACACAATGTTGGCAGAGGACAAGAGGCACCAGAGGCATTGCCTCATTCCAAGTGTGACTCTAATAGTCCTGATTTCTTTAGATGACCACCTGAACCCAGGAGTTGCTTCACAGGTTGACCACAGAGGCAGAAACTGCAAGTGAGTCAGGCACCTGAAATCCTAAGAAGTTACTGCCATGCTATGATGGTTGCATCTTTATACCAGATGGTGGAAAATATGTCAGAAATATGCTGGGGCATGTTTATAAGATTCTCTGTCAAAGTGAGATGCAAGTGAGTTGGTGCTGGAAAACCTTTCCTAAACAATTTCTACAGCTGTGCCTCTGTTTTCTGTAGAGTGCAGAAATAACTCAGTGAACTATTCTTTCACATATGCCCAGATTTGTCATCTGATGGACCTATGTGGTTAGCAACAGATGGAGATTCTACTGTACTAGCATACAATGCAGCATGAGCCATGGAGGAACCAGAGCCCTGAGGCAAGCCAAGGAAAAAGTACAACAGTAAAAGGAGCAGTTTGTTGTTTGGGGAACAAGAGTATGTTGCCTCCCATAAAAGCCACATTTAGTGGGAACACAGCTTCACTGATAGAACTGAGTCGTGGGTGAGGATCATAAAAAAAAAGCTCTAATAAGTAAATAGGTGACACTGGTAAAACCACACCAGTCTACATCAACAGATTTTGGCTCCATTGCCCAGTCACAAGGCTGCAGAGTCTGTTTTATTTGAAAATATGAGACATCTCAGGCAATAAGACTCTGCCTTGTTTTGTGTTTAAGGATCAGGTGTATCTTTCAAATACAAGTTCTTCCTGGGATGGGAAAGAGTAGGTCACAAGTCACTCATGAAAGTGTTATTTTTGGGTCTGGAGAAATTGTCTTGCCAAAATAAAACAAGTCTCAGAAGACAGAAAGGAAAGAAAGAGAAAAGCTTAACTTAGGGAAAAAGAAGTGGCATATGTGGTGATAAAAAAGGAGAGGTGGAATGTGGGTGTCTGAAAAAGACTTTGGAAATGGATTGACAGAAAAAGTGGACACCATACAGCATTTACTTGGAGAAATTATGTGTCTTTTGTGAAAAAGTCCTATCTATAGAAGTAATACACTAGGGAATATTTCTATCACTGTGTTGGATAAACATCTGTCTTTGCTTTTTCTTTTATATACTGTTAAGTAGAGGAGGCTGAAGTGGGAACTGATTATGTAGTCAGTGCCTGAAAGTCCATTAAGCACCCCAGAAATACCAAGTTGAAAGTTCAGAATTGCTTTTTTCCATAACATCTAAATAAAGCTGCTTGATAAGACTCTGGGCACATGCAGGAGTGTATTTTCAAACAATTGTTCCTGGAAAGTTGGTTGGAGATACAAAACATCTATTCATGTTGTTAATGCAAAGAATAACAGATTCATGAGGAAACCCTGGAGCAAAACAGTTAATAATATCATGTAAACATTTTCCATACAGAGGTCATGTATGAGTGACACACAGCACTGCCAATTTGATAAAACACTCTTGTAGAATAAAACAACATAAACCAGGCTGTCATTCATTTGAGCCTTAGCCTCAAGGCTTATTTAATATATAGAAATGAAAAAGAAGTGTGCTTTACTGTTACTCTCTCCTGTTTGTTTTCCACTGCTGCTGGAAGGACCAGTAGGAGTTCAGTACATGTTGGATGAAATTGTGGTACCTATTGGTGAATGACACTGCTATTTGTACTCCATGCCCTACACGACCCAATCAATTCTCTGTTGTAATAAACACCACTGCCTGCCTAAAGAATTTAACCTGAGAAATACTGAACCCAAAAAAAAATGTCATTTGACCTAGATTGGATTTTTTGTTTGTTTGTTCATTAAAATTGGTCATAAGGTTCCATTTCCTGAGGCAAACCAAGGGCAATAGAAGCAGAGATATGTAACTAAACACAATCCTTGGTGTTCTTGGTCAAAACATCAGTGCTCAGCTACATCCATAGATCTTAATTACCCTGTTCTACTCAAACATTCAAATTAACATTTCCAATCAGGAATTCATCACTTAAATCTTACTAAAAAAGCCTAGCCTTCCATGTTTATATCTATTGTATTACTATGTGTCAGGCACTCTACCCCAGCCCAAGAATTAGAAATGATGGGGGGTTTTAGAGTTTTTTATTAGATTAGTTTAAATTTAGAGTTTCCATTGATATGACAGTTGGTGTCCCTTTTGTTCCTAGAGGGGAAAATGTGGTGCTATATCAGTTGACTATCTGAGTGAAGAGTTTCCTTGCTGTGTCTGTTACAATCAGCTTCTCAGGGTGCTCTTTCTCATTCAACCTTCTGTCTAAGATAAGAAAATAATATTAATAAACTTGAGCTAGGCAGAGACTAAAAAAAAAGGCTATATTTCTCAGTCCTTGATAATGTAGGTATCTAGAAAGCTTCAGGAATATTCTCCTTGGTATTAGTTTGCAGACTGGTTATCTAACCTACCTCACTGAAGGAAGCCACAGAGTTGGGTGACTGTTCTGAACAAAATAAATACTTATTCCAATAAACAAAAAAAAAGGGTCAACAAATCTGATTTCAGGGATTCATGAGTTAATGACAAAATGGACGTTGAGAAATTCCCTTAGATGTCATCACAATACATTGATTGTGTCCAATTTCAATCTGCTTTGAATTTCATTATATTTTTATTAATAGTCACGTTAAGCATAGCTATAAAAACCAGCCTTGCCCCTGAAGAAAAAAATCACTACAGAAATTATTATTCATATTAGACTGGTTGTAAAATGTCTAAATGATGATTGCTCAAATATGATTGTTAATAAGCACTCATCGATAATAAGGGTTTTCCTAACAAAGCCTCTCAGGGATCAGCTGTCAGGATAATATTCCTCAATATTTTCATGTATGCTCTGAAGGAAAATACAGGAGGATTATGGCTGTACAGGGAGCCCAGAGATCAATCAGCAGTGGAAATGAATGGCCATTTACACAGTGAGGACAATTAGTCATACAGTGGAACAGAAGAAAAGGGTTATGTATAAACTGGGAATGCCTTTTCAAGCTCTGGGTTTGCATGTGACAGCATGTCTGTCTGGTTTGAGCTTTCCCAAGCAGAAGACAAGAAAAGGCATTGGCTTCCTGCTGCAGAGATGACTGCTGGGGCCACTGTTCCAAAAGGGGAAAGGGTGGTACCTCTGAGTGGCCCTGGATACACACAGAAGGGATCAGCTGAATGCCTAGGTATGATGCTGGGGATATGAACTGCCTTTTTTTTTCTTCTTTACTATCACTGGCATCTCAACTTGAAGGGCTGCTGTTTCTGAGAGGACTAAAATCAATAACACTTTTCCTTATCACTGGACTCAAAGCTCAAAGATGGAAGTTAGTGGACAGACATTGCTCCTGGCTTACAGCAAGGAATCAGGAAGCCTCATAAACAGGGCAGAGCTATCAGTAACAAAAGGCTGGCAAAACAGCAAAACTCAAGTGCACCTTGACAGACTAATAAGCCTTGCAAATCCTTAGCTTGTAATATTATAGTATATTGTGGTCATATCACAATGATTTAAAATGTTAGAAATATATAATTAGACAGTACAGAGTTCTAATAGATATTGTTTCTAAAAGTAAAAAAAACCCCCACCAAACAAGTAAATAAAACCACAAACAAACAAACAAAAAAGCCAAATTAACAAAAGCAAAAGTCAAATGAACAAACAGAAACTTCCAATATTTTTAAGGTTGAGTTACAAGGTTTTACACATATTTTATGGGATACTTTGGAAAAGAAAAAAAAAAAAAAGAAAAAAAAAAGTTGGCTTTACTCGTGCAAAGAATGAAGTCCTACAGTAGTTTTCAAGAAAAAAATAATCTGTAAACAAATAGAAGTTAGAATTTGAAAGAAACAACTAATAGTCTAAGGCAGTAATGAAAGTAGATACAGTATAAATTTTTGTTTATTGATCTCCACACAAAGCCATTTGGAAGCTGAGAGTGGGGTTCTGAGGAGCAGTTGAAGTTGAGCATGCTTTGCTAACAGGAATTAGCAGCAAGCCAGCTGCAGTCAAACACAATTAAACAGGATGAAGGAGCTCATATTTACTTTGAGAAAGATTCCACTTTATTGCTGATTTAATTTAATAAGTCAGTCATCTTAAACAATAATAGAGAACAAAATTTAGGCCAATGTCCTTTATCAGAATTCACATATCATGGACATTTCATCTGAATGCTCATTTTCCAAACTACTAATATCAAAATAAGCAGTAACTGCCTGTACACAAGAAGCTCTTGTGTATGTGACTATTCCATATTATTTTTTTCCAAAGAGCAAATGAAAACTACAGTCCAGAGAAGGAAAGCTTCTTCTAATCACTTATTTGTATTTGTTATTAAATATCTCCCAATGCTAGACAACCATTCATCTCTGAGAAAACACAAGGTCCATCTCCAATGGAAATCTGTTTGCTAACAGACCACATGGAACAGGATAAACATTTAATTATGCCATTTTGAAATTCCAAGAGGACCTGCTAAACTGTAATTTGTCACGTTATTCTGGTTTTGAATACTTCACTGTAAATTGCCTGATTGTATTTTTTTTTTCTCTAGAAATTGGGAGGTGGCATTTTTTCTATGGAATCAGTCCTGCTTTGCAAAAAAAAAACCCAACAGTTTATGAAACACCACAGGTGACTCCACTGTGAACTAGTTTTATTTGTCAAAAGACTACAGTATTTCCACCTGCCTTAAGCCAATCAGAAATTATCCTAGGGATTTATTTTTTTTACAGGAGATTGAAATGGAAATGATAGAACTGTTTGCTAAGGAATATATAACCTATAATTTATTTTTCTCCCTTTAGTCTGAATAATACTTTCTTTTATCTAAAATCAATGAGCCCATCTACATCTGTGGTTAATTTTGGGACAAAACTACTTTAAAGCTTCTCTCTGAAAAGGAGCTGATTTCTGCCCACCTTGTTTACTGTCTTCTCATCCTTCAAATATTATCAGTACCACAATCCATTTCACACTATCAGGTAACAGACTTTGGTATTCTTGATGGATTGTTAGGTCATCCTGTTCAAAACTGACACATAAACCCAAAAAACAAATAGATATTATAAGTAAATGTGTTGATAAATATTTATGCAAATATGCTGGTGGAAAATGTGTTCAGTTGTCAACTTTCATTACCCTTTCTGAAGTCATCAGCTTCATGGCTGACACATGAAAATTCAAAGAAAGCTATAAAGACCACCAATTAGATTGTGTATATATAACTAAACACCAAAAAATAACCCCAAACTCATCAGCTCTGTCCTGAAGTTCTTAATAAAACATTATATATCTTAACTGAATCACTCAGTTCAGAGCTCTGAATGTCTAAAGACTGTCACAGAGCAGTGGATCTAACACAGATGAGAGATGCACATACAGAGTGCATGGAAGTACTGGACCTCTCAAAAAAAGCCAGTTGTTCATGTTGGTGGTGATGAAGGTCAGGAAGATCCAATAATTGGTTGGAACAGATCTCAAACTGAAGTGAGAGAAGAAAACATTTCAGAATAAATTCATGCAATGGAGAGTAAAAAATTCAAATGGATAGGAATAAGGAGCACCTTTCCTTTTAAATAAAGAAATGGAAGCATTGAACTGTCATTTGCAGTGCATCATTTGGAGATGGTTCAAAAGGTAAAAAAAAATATTCAACAACTATAAAAAATGCTTTTAAGAGTGTGAGAGAAAAAGTCTGAGTCTCCTTCTCTTCAACCTATCAAAGAAAAGTCTGAGAAGAGAAAGGATTATACAGTATAGTTATCTCCACAAGGGGAAAATACTGATACAGATATTAAGTAGCTTTTCAAACTGGCAGGGAAAAGTACAAGAGAACTAAAAGCTGAAAGCTAAAGCCTGACATATTCACATTATTAAACAGGGAGAATATTTCAATGGGGAGGATATTTTACCTCTGAAACGTGGTAATAGAGGAAGTAGCAGATTATCCATCTCTAGTGGTCTTCAAATTAACTATACTGTGCTAAACCACAAAGGAGCTGCTGCTTCTTACTGAAACAATTATAAAGCAAATGTTAATAGGTACAAACGAGGCTGCTTCTTGTAATCTCACTCTGGGAAATGATGGGAGTATTTCAGGTGAAAATCATGCATGCACACAGAAACAGCTTGCAGCAGGCTCCTTAAAGGGGAAGTTTTGTAAGGCCGTGTAAGAATTAAATTAAGACAATTTTAAGCAGTAATACCAACTTATTCTTTTCAAACAACCCTTGGGTTTCCTGGTTTTCATAGAGAAGATCAGGCCAAAACAATTTCCACACCCAGAGTACTAAGCAAGATTACTGACAGCACCTAGTCCTTGACAAAGTAATCTCTTCCAGATATACACAAAACTACTGCAGCCTCATAGCCATATTCATAAATATTTCTGATAGTCTTGATTAAAATTTCAAATAAAAACCAAGATTTTAGATTTTTAAAAAACATTAAGTATTTTTAAATAGAGAAAATACATCGGGGATTAGAAATTCCAAATTTTTTAAAACTTTTCAAAGGTTTTCAACAGTGTAGCACGAGGGTTAAAGTGCACTACAGCTTTCAACTATAAAATACAGAGATAGTTCTGTACCAAAGCCAGACATGCCCAAGTGCATACAGTAATGTGCACTCATATATATGAATTGGATGCAAGTAACACTTTGGCTTCATGCTTGCAAATTGCATTTTTGCTCCCCCTCCCCTAAAATTCAAATGTTGTAGTGTAAGCCTTATTAGATTTTCTACTTATTATTAACCTGGAGGTCTTCCAGCTTCCTCCTTACTCTCTTTCTTATTCATTGTTATACTTCTGACCCGATGCAATCTGCCTGCAGGGGCAAATACAGTTATCTCCTTCTAAATTAAAATTGTAACTCATTTGGTGCAGTTTACACAAGGCCTCAGCTTTGACACATGCAATTACTATGAACATAGGAGGAACATGATTGCTGAGAGCCACCAGAAACAGAGTTTAATCAGAAAACATAAAGTTGTTTCAACAGATTTATAATTTCACCACTTGCTATTCTTTCATGTTCCTGAGTGTTCGGGTAATTAGATACACTGTTTTTTTGCTTCCCAAGAGGCCAGGAAAAGCAAAATTCTTCCTTTAACAAGATGAAATTATAATACAAACAATCCATAACTTTTTTTTTTTTGTTGAAATGACAAATTCATACGACATTAATTTTAGTACTTACAAAATGTTACAAATAATTTGTTCTGTAATATTGGTGTGTATCTCATAATGTAGACTTATGTGAATTAATTACCCATTCAGATGGATGGCCCAGGCTGACAGCTTTTACTCACATAAGAACCCCTACATAACCCACCTTGCCCATCTTAAAAGACAGCCTTTGTAAATAGGTCTTTAAGAAAGTAAGGTTAACATTTTGCATCACTGTTAGGGAATGATGCTCCAGTGTAGTGGATAAGACTGCAGACCTGAAAAAAATGGAGATGTAACAAAGCCAGATTCATAGACCTGCCCAATCTCCGTGCCTCAAGCTCATCTCTGAAAAAAAGGGATTTTAAATGTATTTCATCAAGCTCAGTGAAACAAAGAGATGAATCAACAAAGAGACATCATTCACTGTAATTAGAAAGCAAGATGCTGCCTTGCATTATAGCTTTACATTCTTCTGAAGATAGGGGTGTTCATGACTCAAATGCTTTTACAAATAAAAGCATCTGAAGAATAAACGTGAATTAATAGACATGTGCAATATTGCAGGGTTTTTCAGTCTTTTTATAGAGGACTGAACACATTAATTTTAATTATACTTTAATATCAAGTTTTCCAGGTTGATGGATGAACCTCTGGGAGGACTATGGGTCAAATAAGGAGTAAGGTTACAGAAAAGGGTTACAGAAAATACTCCGGGTAAAGAAAATGCATGGCTGATGATGTGCTCTGTAGTACAAATGTGCTCCTGGAGCTCTGGCTGCTTTTTCAAGAGGCCACCTGCTTTCTATTTCTCCTTTTATGTTAGCCATTAATTTTGCTACCACAGGCACTATTCATACTTACAAGGTTGGAGGCTCAGACAGGAGCAGCTGCTGTTTCAAATGGTACCACTCCATTCCCAAGACAGGCAACTCATCCGCAACATCAGTGAACTGGATACACCAAATTCACCACAAGATAGACTTTCCCATTCTTAACATACTCTTTTCTGCTGAGTACATTACAGCAGATAAATCCATTAGGCTGAAAGCAAAATAATTTCAAGTATGATGAAGTTATAGAAAAGCAAGAGTCTGGAAGAGCAGCAAAGGCAAACAAAGGTTGGGTGGGGGGGGCAAAGGGAAAAAAGGGATTACTTAAATATTAGTGCTGAGGTTGCCAATCTGTCTCAAGCAAACTGCTTGGTCTAGAAGCTTTTCTGGGTTTGTAAAAACCTATTTTAGGTAATAGTAGTTACCCAATTGATAAAGAGATGGCAAAATAAAGTCACATAGTACTGTCACATTTGTTTGCTTCTGGGACAGCTGAGTCCAGCTCCAAAGGTAGATTTATTTATTTGGCCCCAGGAACATGATCTGAGCCACGTGTCACACTGCTGTTCTGGAAAGTCTGTTCACCTCCAGCCTGGGATCTCCACTCACAGGCTTTGGTGAAGCACCTGCAAAGCCATGTCTGGTATTGATTTTATGATCTGAGCTATGGTTCTCTGAGAACTGTGGGTTTTGGTTTGTTTGGGTTTTTTTCCAAACCCATTTGGTTTCATCTGAGCCCATTCTGGGAAAATCCAGCCCAGGGATCCCTGCCCCAGATTTCCAGAACTGAAAGCAGGTAGAGCTGCTCAAAGCACCCTGATACTATTACAGAGACAACTCCTGAATAGCATTGCTGCTGCTACGAGGAGGTGGGAGCCTGCAGCCAGGAGCAGGGTCAGGGAAGAGATGGAGGAGAGAGAAGGACCAGAGCTGCCATGAGCAGTCTGCTGGAAGTCTGTCACAGTGGAATCACCCCCGAATCAGCTGAAATTTCATCATGCCCCAGTGCACCAGGGACAGTCAGAGCTTGGTAGCAGAGCTCCAGGAACATGTGGGGCCAGTAAGGGCTCCCAGTCAGCGATTTTGCAATATCCTGACTGACCGTTCCCTATCTTGCTCAGTACAAGAGGCAAAAGCCATTGCATTCATTTAGTAGCAGCCACGTTCAAAACAAACAAAAGGAAGTGGCTCACCACAGAGCAGAGAGAAGAGCTGAGAAACTCCTCAACCCAGAGGTTATGGCTGCAAGATGTCTGGTGAGGCTCAAGTGGAGGCTACAGGAGCAACTTGAAAGGTCCTGAGTGTTGTAAAGGAGAATGCAACAGACTCAAAAAAAAAAAATCCCCTCAGTTGGGGGTTTACTTATGCCTAATCCCACTTTTTTAAACCCTTCACAACATTTTCAACAACTAATTCTAAGCTTTGTATTAAAATTGTGTATAGACTGATATTTAAACATGCCACTTGGCACCATCATTGAACTTGCCATATTATGAGAAAATAGCAAAAAGCAGAAGATGGTTATCATATTCTTTCTTATATATTCAGCTCTTCTGTAGCCTGAAGCAGTCAATTTACTTATTTCTATTTTTATATCACTTAGCACAATTAAAACATTAGAAAATAAATATTTTAAGGAGGTAGATTTGAGAGTTTAATGTCAAAATCTACTAGAGATAAAGCATAGGATTTGAAAATACAAACTTTTTTTCTA
Organism: Corythornis vintsioides; assembly: GCA_025447755.1. Classification (NCBI taxonomy): domain Eukaryota; kingdom Metazoa; phylum Chordata; class Aves; order Coraciiformes; family Alcedinidae; genus Corythornis; species Corythornis vintsioides. The sequence continues at coordinate 17,878 of JAOEGS010019509.1, read as the reverse complement.
TGGATCATTTGAAATTCCTATATTGTCTTCTGTAATACTGGACTTAAACTATTCTCCGGTGTTTGCAAATGGAAACGAAAGCAAATATATATGCTTCCAGTGTAAAAACAAAATCTTGTTACCCTCTAGAAACAGATTGACAGCTTTGCTGGACAAGCACATGTTTCCACTAGATGGTGCTCCTACCTTTAAAAAGGCCGTAAACTGATTAAGCAGCTGCAATCCAAGCGAGGAAATTGGTTCGTGGGCTGGAGAACGACCAAACGTCAAGAGGCTTCGTAGGTCTCAACCCTTCCTAGATGCCCGGGCTCTATTTTGCTCTTTCCTCACATCTCCTAAGAATTAACAAGGATAACATTTTGAATTCCATTCTCTTTTTCCTACGATTTCTCCCCCTGGTAGCTCTCAGCTGCTTCACCTGGCCTTGGCTGCAAGCTGGCATGGTGCCTTGTCTATGCTGTGCCCATTGCTGTGGAATTTCACAAGATACCTCTTAAAGGTCCTCTGCAAAGCAGGTTCATGCAGAAAGTCACTTTAGGAAAAGATAGATATATGCATATACTGGGCAGCTTCTTTATCTGGTAATCTTTATTCTTGCTGCTGTTCTTCTTACCTCCTCCACTGTTTCCATAAGCATTATACCACTTTCTTCACTTTTGACAGGTAAACACAAACATCCCCAACATTTTCCTCAGTAAAGCTCCACACAGACACTTACTTTTGCTATCCTACTGGCAACCACTGAAGTGTAAACTGAAGCAAAAAAAAGGCAATAGTTTATTTGACTTCTTGGGTAACACCTGTTGATGCCTTACCTTGTATTCAATTCCATCTGAGGAGCAGAGCAGCTTTTCTATCAGTCCACCTGGTACCAACAAGATTTTCCTCTTCCATCTGGAAGATCAGCATTTACAGTTGCTTTGACTGGAGCACTGTTAGTAAATCAGTTGTTGTGACTGTAGTACACAGTGCCATCATGAACCAGCAGCACCCAGTGTCACAATGCATCTGGAAATGCCACATACTCATTAGGCTACTGGTGAGATTCATGTACTAAATACACTGAGTTTATTCATGGAAAGAATACTTCTCTGTTGTTTGTCAGAGTTACAGACAAGTCTGTAGTTACAGTAAGACTGGTTTATCACTCTGAATAGGAAAAGGCAGCTTGTTTTCTTCTTGAGGCTTCAAATCCCTTTAATAATTACTTTGCTAGAAAAGAGGAATGACTTAACTTAGCCATAGACTGACAGGTAAATGAACAAATCTGAGGTTGAGGATGACAGATCTATTTAGACTATACTGGGTGAACAAGATAATATAGAAGAAAGGGACAGACAGACCTGCTAGAGGTCTAAATCTCTGGATGCCCCTTCTATGAAACTCTGTGACTGATGGGGAACTTGCCCACTTCACCCTGCCATGTCAAACCTTGACTCTGTCCATGCACCTAGTAAAAGAGTGTCCTTAAATGGAATCATCAGGGACATTGAGTGCTCAGAACAACACTCAAAATTAAAATAGCTACACTGCCTTTCCCAGCTCTATAGTCCTCACTACTGAGCATCTCCTCCTGTGCCTGTTTTTTCACCTGCCCCAGTGCTACCACATAGAGCACCTAGTAGAAGGGACTTACTGAACTTGAGAAAACAAAAAACAAATGCTATCCATCCAACAAAATATTAGTGTGTATGTAAAAAAGGGGAGATAAAAAAAAAAAAGTCTAAAGAAAGAAATCAAAAGCTGCACATTCCATGACCATAGAATGTAGTGGAATTTAAGGACTGGCTAAAAACATACAACACTAAACCAAATGCCTATTGTACAACAAGTCAGTGAATCTTTTTCTGCAAAATACAATGAAGCTGATCCTCTCCAGGTTCTTCTCTATGAGGAAAGAGCACTAAGTGAAGAAGAGCAACATGCCAGTGGATCAGAGTTTTGGGGATATTCACAGAACAACACAAGACATTGTAAGTTACTTGATCTGTAACTTTTGCAGGATACAAAACTACAGGTTTTTGTATGGTGCATGTGGCAACAAATCACCTGCATGTAACTTCTTATGAGGTAAATGACACGAGACCAAGACTGAAAGTATGATGTATACATATGATGTATATATACATCTGTATGCCTGAATATACAAAAATTATTCTTATAAATTGTATTCTTATGACTACGGTGCCATTGCAAAACTGAGAGGCTATCAAGGTGTATTTCTTGCACCAGAAAATAAGACAATGTCTAAAAATTTGAATTTGACACTCATCATAAGGGAGAGGGCCAAGTTAAGAGGGTGTTTCTTACATGATGTGGGTTCTGGCATGGTTCATTTTTTGAAAACCAGTATAGAAGACTCTCTTTGTCCTGTCAGGAATCAGAAGTCAGTGAGTCAATGGAAAAAAAAAAAAAAAAAGGCAAAGTTAAGGGTGTGAAGTTTTCCCATACTTTCTGAAGAATCCCACTGAGCAGTTAAAAAGGAGAAAAAAAAATGCTTTACACCATAGAAGCAGTACTTCCAAAGAAAAAGCTCTCTTCTGAGAAACCTCTTTTTAAATCATTGTTACTCTGACTTCACAAACACTTCATGTGACAACAGCCTCACCAATGCTACAGATATGGAACTTGAGATTTTAGGGCAGTCGAATCCTGGAATATATTTTGATTTGGCTACCCATCCCACTGCTTTTTCTCTCTGATGCTGTGATCACTGCGAGAGCCCCTGGCTGCTGGTAGACCTCCCTCACAGTTCATTAGTTTAACTTCCCAGGCAAAGGGGTAAAGTCCACCACCTCTGGAGCAATGGCCATTCAAGCAGAACACTACATGACCACTTAAGTTATCTCTAGAACTTCTACCCCAAACTCCTAGACAGTAACTTTTTCATTAATTTTTATGTCTATTAAGAAAGTCATCCTTTTTTTTTTTTTGCTAAAAACAACTAGTGGGAGATATGTAAGCATGGGAAAGGAAGCCTTCGAATGTTTCATTGTTTTCAGCAGTCCTTCCCCAAATCTCCCCTTCTCCAATTTAATTAGAATCCGGATGCTTTTAGTGTCTACTTGCAGTTATTGAATGACAATGTTTAGAGTCATTTACCACCAGAAATCTCCTTAAGTGCATGTAATTATGAATCCTACAGAGTGCATCAGACTGCAAATTTCTCACCAGCTGGGTTTTTTTTTTTCCAGATGATACAATATTCTTTTGTGTTCTGGCTGAAATCTCATTTAATGGCTAGTGTCATTTATGAAGAGAGGATGTGATACTGCAGTACCAGTCTCACTCCTGCTACAAGCAAAAGACTGCTAGGGCAGATTATAAGAGTTTTCTATGTATCCTTCTCAAAGCTTAGGGGAAAAAATCTGGTACAGAGAGCAACAGTACACTATGAATGAAATAAGTCACTAGCTGGGAGCTCCTGATAACTGATAATTTGATACCTAATACCATCTTTTTCCACCTTAAACAACTGACATATAAAATCAGTTACCTTTTGGCAAGAGCCAATTAAAAATATTAACAACTGAGTACATGATTAGTATAGAACAGGACTATGACATTTATAACTGAATCATTTCAAGTTATTATTACTACTTGTCAGGGTTTAAAACTTTCACATTAAATGAATGCATGCAGTTTTACCATCATTCTGTCATCGTGGCTCACTGCTGTAATATATTTCCATTGAAATGATATCTTCAAATAATTCTCTTTTTTTATTGGCAGTATGATCTTGAAATTAAGAAGGAAACTGTAGAAAACTTAGGTATAAATGTCCATGTTAACTAATCACTCCATTCTCCCATGCCTAGAAATCATTCTTAGTAAGAAAAGCTAAGTAGCTTTTCAGCTCATACAAGAACCTATCTAAATTTAACTGCTGTATCATGCTAATGAGAGATGAAATGCTCTGTGTCCACAAACAGATGGTGTTAGCCCACATCAATAAACTTACTGGAGGACTTAATATGCTTAGATTTAGATGGGTTATTCCTCTGGATGACGCAGTCTGTGACGCATCATGAAGCAATGTATCTGTATTTGGCAGTTCTTTATCATCTTAGTTCCACTGGCTGTGCCTTCTGTGCTCCCTGTGTCCTGTCCCTGGTTATCCTGATGGGCAGACAGACAGGAGCAGCCCTTACTGCTTCTTCTTTGTGGAAGCCAAATGCAATCATAAAATAGAATCCCAGGATCATCTAGTTTGGAAAAGACCTTTAAGATCGTTGAGTCAAACCATTAACCCTACTCTACTGAGTCCACCACTAAGCCATATCCCCAAGTACTACATCTATATGGCTTTTAAACACATTTGGGGATGGTGATTTAACCACCTCCCTGAGCAGCCTGTCCCTATGCCTGACAATCCTTTCAGTTAATTTTTTTTTTTCCTAATGTCCAGTTTTAACCTCCCCTGGTGCAGTTTGAGGTCATTCCCTCTTGTTCTGTCACTAGTTACTTGTGAGAAGAGACCAGCATCTACCTCTCTACAGCATCTTTTCAGGTAGTTGTAGAGAGCTATAAGGTCTTCCCTCAGCCTCCTGTTTCCAGACTAAAGAGCCCCAGTTCCCTCAGCCATTCCTCACAGGACTTGTTCTCCAGGCTCTTCAACAGCTCAGTTGTTCTTCTCTGTACCCTCTCCAGCACCTCCATGTCTTTCTTGTATTGAGGTGCCCAAAACTGAACACAGTACTCGAGGTGCTGCCTCACTAATGCTCAATACAGAGGGACAGTCACCTTCCTAGTCCTGTAGGAACAAACTACTTCTAGTTGCATGGCCATATTTTGAATTTTAATAGGATCCCTGGATTTTGCTAACCCCAGGGAAGACCTGTGCATCTGTGTTTGTAGAGGAGTCAGTGTATCCTTGCTCTCCCCACCAATACACACACTCTCTTGCTTTCTCTCCCTCTTCTCCCAGCAGAGTGGGAAGGGGTATACATGTGAGAAAGATATGGCTGCCTGTTTCTGCTTTGCCCAGTTTCATTTGAGGGCTGCAGCTGCCAGGGAGCTGGCATGGGCAGGGGCAAGAGCTGTGCATAAAGCAGCTGACACCACTGTGAGTTCCATATGGTCTCTTTTTCACTACAGGCTGCAAATTTGCCTCCCCATAATCTGCCTCCCAATGCAACAGATTGAATCTGGACATTCTTGCCCAGAGGATCTTTTGGCAGTTCCTCCTATTTGCACTTCCAAAAGCATAAAATGTTACTACTACTACGTTTTTCATATTTAACCAGTGTTGCTAGTTTATAGTAAATAAATATTTAAAACATATTAAATAGTAGACTTTATAACTTCAGAAGAATTAAATTAAATATTTAATGTGATTAGAAAGTGGCACTGGATGCGATTGAATCATTCTATTAATTTCATGAAGGCTGCTTCTGGTGAATACATCTACATGAATTTTATTTTTTTTATCAGCAATTTCCATGAGTATTTTGTTATATGAATAATGTACAAAGCTTCCTAAAATAAACCTTTTGGATACCACTTTACTCATCTTCTGAATAATATTAATTTAGTGCTCTTTAAATAAAGGTTGCCTAATACAAAACCTCTGCAAATACTTACAGTAACTTAGAAACGAGAAATCACAGGAAGCAGGCAAGAACATGTGAAAATGTAAAGTTCAAATGTGTGGGAATCCAAAAGGTATTTTCATAAGCTATTTTAATATTTGCACAAAGAAACAAATGTGACTCTGTAGAAAGCTTAAGATGTTCTTGTCTCCATTATAAAATGTGATCTGGAAGATGGAAAATGTTGACTCAGTAGTTAGTACTCCAACTTGCAGAAATTACTGTGACAGTCATTGGGAGCTTTAGCTGCTGTATAACCTGAGCATGGGCTTTAAATATGAGCAGAGGAAAATGGCTTCTTTTGAGCTTAAGTACATCTGCAGGATTTGATGAGCATGTATATTCTGTCTGCAAACCACAGATTTAGCTGAAAAGTTGCAGAAAATAATTGAAGGATTTCATTCTCTGTCTTCCAAGGTTATCTTATGTTAGGGAGAGACTTTCCTTAGGATTGCTCTTCCCTGATGTGACCAGAAAGATAAAATGTTTTTAGCTAAGACATTCAGAGAAAGAAGAGGAAGAAGGTGTATGAAAACCCACAGAAAAAGGACTACAAGTATAGTAAAACACTGAAAACATTAAATACTTTAATTTATAGCTAGTCCCCTTTATCTGTGGTCTGTTTTCATCCTCATACACCTTGTGTGCATGGCCTTTACAAGGATGTGGGTTTTCAAGTAAGAACTGAGAGTTTAGATGTGAACCATCTCATAAGAACAGGTACATTTAAAGGTCAGTGAGATACTACCAGAACCACTGTGGGCTCTTGCTTCTGGGTTTCACCCTAAGATCAGTAAGGGAAAAATCAATATTCAAGATGAATTGGGATACTCTTGGTGAATTATGAGGCAGATCTGAGATCCCAGAGCAATTTGTCCCACAGCCTTGGATCAGCCTTTGAAAAATTGAGCAAGGCTCCAGCTGCACAAAGTGTCTTTCCATCAATGGGGGAAAAATGGAATTGGCACACAGTGCTTCTTAAGTTCACTCACCACCATATGAAGGTCTCATCTCTCTTCTTTTTTTTCTTTTTTCTTTTGTTGTTGGTTTTTTTTTCTGGTTAAAAGAGCCTATTGCTTCTTCAGGCTAACACAAAATACAGCACTATCTAAACAAGAAACTGTTGTTCTTCTCACAGACCTGCTACTAACTCCAGCCATTCCCTTCCTGACTCAAGGAAGTCAGCTGGATTCTGCATTTCCTCACAAATAAGAATAAAAATGTGACCACATTCTCATTGGAAAATTTGTACTACTGGTAGGAATTCCAAATTAAGTTTTTATTCCTCTTAACAGAACGCATATAATTTCAAATACTTTAAAATCATTTCCTGGTTTAAACGCTGAAAAAAATATGCAATAGGAAATGAGAGAAAAGTCATGGGGGGAAAATAAGAATGGGAACAAAAAGAAATAACCTCCCAAAAAAACCCTACAGAATATGTGAAAATTGACTGTAGAAAAGTTGTTTTAAGGGTGGAAGTGTACCTGAATTGTGCTTGAATAGGTATCAGCTGATTCTATCACATGGTCATCAAGGTCAAGGACCATCATAAAAATCAAAGCAAGGAGCTTTCCTAGGCAAGATTTTTTTTTTTCAAGTACAGGTCAGTGCTGTGGTCAACTTATTTGCTTTTTATGAACACTTATTTATTTTAGAGAATACCACTTCACTTTAGCTGTTAAATATTGAATATTCCTTTTCCTACTTCAAGGGTCACAGAAGTATATTTCATAATTAATATTTGTATGCTTTTTATATGTGAGTTCTCTTATTTGTACAGCTCTCTATAAATCATATAAATGAATGACTGAAAGGACCAATTAGAGCTTTTGTGCACCAGGAGAGAATGACACTTTTGTGTTTGTGCAATCTCATTTTAATGGTTTCAGGTTCCACAGTTTCCCTGAGGAGATGATTTGAGAGCTTACTGCAATTTATTCTCATGATAGTCAGCTTCAACATTTCCTTTTCCAATTGTATCATCATGTATTTACATCCAACATAACATATTGCACATTTTCTCCCCTTGTGAAGCAAGGTAGTTTCCATAAATCCTGCAATAAATTAATTGTTTCTTCTTGTGCCCTTAGAAGTCCTAATATTTGAGCTACATAGCATATGCCAGCCTTGACAGCAGCATCATGGTTACAGCTCTTTTGGGATTTGCATAAAAAAGTAGCAACTGAACCCCAATACTACAGACATATTTAATTCAATCTTTAATTCACAAAAAGAAAAATGATACTTGATTTTAAATAATTATATTAGGGAATATAGCATAAGTATAAAATACTGCCCTTTAGTTTTGCCCAGACTGGCAGTGTCTCACCCCCATATTCTCAGGGTCATATAATAACATTCCAGGAGCAAGTTCCATCATGTGTCTCTGAAAGGTCCCCAATAAACTTTCCAGCTGACTGCAGAGAAAACAGTAGTGTCATGTAGAGTGTGGCTTATTCTGCCTTGCCATGTTGGGCTGGTCCCTTCACCCCTTTGTTTATCACATGCCAAACTGGTTTGCTTGCACACCCCCAGCCAGACTTTCCCATTCATACCCTACCTTGTTCCAGGGCTTATGCTCAGCTCCTTTACTGGGTGAATTTTCTTTGACAAAAAAAAAAAAAAAAGGGTCTTGGATCCATCTTTTTACAATTACAATTTACAATTAGAATTTAGAAAAAAACAAATGAGAACCCATCTCCCAGGAAACACCTCTTAACCTCCTAATAGTTCATAGATATTAATACATACTCTAAAGCAACTGAGAAGAAAGCCATCATATTACAACTCATGGAACATACACATGCAACTCATTCCTACAAAAGGAATGAATTCTATAAAACTACCAAGTCTCTTGAGAACTCTTTCAGGTGGTACTGCCGTGGTAATTAGAAACTAATGGAAACTAACTAGACCTATGAAAGCAGTAATTAAAAGTTAGACTGCTGCTTGTGTCCTCAGCCATACAGAGCAGGTGCTCTAACAGTAGTTTAAGAGCTAAAGGAACAGGACAGTGTGTCATACTACACTAGATTTTAAAATTGTGGAAGATGTTACAAATATCAAAAACTTTGATGTGACAGAAAATAATTTTTTTTTTTTTTTTGAAGTGGCTGTTAGAAAACTAACAAACCCAAACTAGCAGAACTAAAGAAGCCTGGTTGCATCTCACAGTTGAACCTCTTAGAATATCTTCATCCCATTGCAGCCCCTCAACAGGCTGCTTGCTGGGGAGCTGGTTGCCAGTGGGCAAACTGGGCAGATCCCTGTGCAGGGCTGGGACAATCTCCTCCCTGGACACGTGGTGTGAGAGCCCTTTTAGAGCTCCCTCTCTGCTTCATTCTTCAAGATGTCTCTCGTTTATTATTGTTTAGCTCTGTACAGCTGAACTAATCACTGCCTTGAAGTCACTGGAAAAGAAGAAAAGGAAAGGGCAGCTGAATTATTTGGAATGCAGTTAAAATACTTTAGAGAATTTAAGGTTAAAAGGGATCATTGGATCGCATACTCTGACCATGGGCCAGGAAGTCTGAAACGAGCAGCTTGTTTATGATTAAAACCATTACATTTGCATTAGGTTATCTCAACTCCTGACCACTGATTCTTCTACTACGTTTTTTTTCTACCATTTTAAAAAGCTGCAGTATGCCTACTTTTTCCTTGTGAAGGTATTTGAATGCTTGCAGTAAAGCCAAATCTTGCAGATCTTTTGACAAATTAAATCGATGCAGCTTTTAAAATGTATTGTTGTAAGATGTTTCCTTCAGTAATGTTTTGGCAGGTCTTTTCTGCACCACCTGATCTTTAATATCAGTTACACACCTTGTTCTAGTATCAGTCTCATTAATAAACACAGTCATTAACTTATGGTACACTATTCATAGTAGTACATCCAATGGTCACACCGGATGCGTTGCACTGGGTTCTTATCTGTAATAGTTTCCTTGAAATTGTTTTTAGCTGATCTTTCCCAAGACACAAGCTCTCATTCCAGAGGCATGGCTTGTATTCTTGGAAAATTTACACACATTTGGCTGTAAAAGCCTGTTTGGAAGTGTTACTTCTATTCAGCAGTCCAGCTGACAATACAGTTGCTCTCACAGTAGTTTACCAATTAAGCGTTTAGCACATCCACAGATTTTATTAAGAGTGAGTTTAGTTTGGATCTTTGGTAAAAATCTTGAGAGATGCCGAGCCTGTGGAACCTGGCAAACCCCAGGAAGACAAAGACTAACCTCTGAAAAATAGTCTGATCTTTCAAAAGTGAAAGCCTATTTACCCATTTAACATATCAACCATTTAATAGCAGTAGCCATCAAAAGGATATATGGTATTAACGAAAAACTCAGAGATCATTTTGCAGTTCTAAGCCTAATGATTAAGAACTGTAGAGCCATGTGCTTTTTATTGATTTTTTTTTTCCAGTAGCTTTTATCAATTTACCTTTAAACCTCACTGATAAGGCAGTAAGTATTGGTTCATAAGCCCTGTGACACAACTGCTCTTATGGATATGTTATGTACTTTTTTTATCAAATGTTTTATGGATCTTTTAAACAGTTTTGCCTGTGGTGGGTGTTAAACAGCCAAGAACCGTGCAGATCATCCTGCTCAATCTTTTGCAAATGGGTCGAACGCAAGTGCTGATTTCTCAGGAACTTCTTTTGTACTTAGCGACTTATTAAACCTCAAACTTGGGCACTTCCTTAGGCAAGATCCCCGGGTGCAAATTAGCCAGACTCATTCATCAAAAACCTCTAGGTTCGCTCAGCAGAGGAGATTCCCCGCAGACCTGGCAAAGCCCTCCCACCTGATGCGAGCGCATCGCCAGGTTGGGCGCCGCTGTTCATTCAACCTGATCGACGCCAGCGCCGTTACCGCTACAGCACCGCGGAGCCGCCTCCACATCACGGAGGCTTCCGGGCTGCACCCTTTCGCTTCGTGGGTGTGGAGGGGTTAGGTTGAATTCCCCTCGGCTGCCCCACACCCAGCGCTACTCCCGTGTACGGCACCCTCCCCGGGGCGCCCTCAACTCCGTGCCCCGGAGGGGGGAAGGGGCGGGGCCACCCTCCCGATATCCCCCGAGGGGAACGGGTGGAGAAGCGGGGGCGTGCGGTGAAGGCATGGGTGCCGGGGAGGATGCGTAAGCGCCGGTTTTCCCCCCCTCCCCACCGACGCGGAAACCGGCGGCCGGGCTGAGCCGCTGTAGCCGGCGCGCAGAGCGCATGCGCGGGCCCCTGGGAGGGCGGGGGCCGGCGTCTAGTGGCGAGCGAGCTGGAGCTAGTGGCTGCCCGCCCGTCTGTTCCACCGCCGCTACTCGGGGACTAAAGCGGCTGCTGCGCAGCGTCCGCGCCCTCCGCCTCGCAGGGCCGCGCGTAGTGCTGCCCACCCCCCCCCAACCATGAAGTTGAGCAGCCGCGGCCGGGGATGCTGCGCGGCCGGCAGTCGGGAACGCGGGCCGCCGCCGCGGAGCCCCTTCGTGCACCAGCTGCGCTTTGGCCCCCTGGAGAAAGCCAAGGTAGGGAGGGGGTGTGCGGATCCCGGCGCCTTCCCCGCTGCTCGCCGCCGCCTCTTCCTTCCGCGGCGATTGGCCGCGTCCAGCGGCGGGTGAGGACGCTGCCGCCGGCGCTTTGTGAGCCGCAGGGGGGTGGCGGGAGCGGAGAAAACCGGCGCTGTCGGTGTGCGTGTGGATTTGTGCGCGCAAAGCGGGCTCGCTGCGGCGGGTGGGCGGTGGCGGCGCGTTGCCGGGGGAAGGCGGGGGGCTGGGGGCGGCCGTGATGCGCAGGGGTCGCGGAACCAGCGCCCGCCACGGCGGAGGCGTGGTCCTTAACTTCTGCCCTGCTGCTTGTTTCAAAAAAATAAACCCATTAAAATAAGGTTTGTGTTGTGTAAATGGTGGGTAGGGGAGCAGTCCTGCGGAGGCACCGGCGGCGAGTTAAGGTGTGTCCGGGCAGGGGCATCCCGTGAGTCTGAAGTTTGGCCCCTGGGTAAATAATCCCCGAGGCATAATTTATGTCTTGTGCGTGTAGTTTGAGATGACAGAAATGGGTGTTAAAATGTACAGTTGCATGGCTTTTTGGTTTTTTTCCTCCGTGACTCTGCCCTGCTCACCTCACACAGTAAGCAGTAGGTGGTTGGATATTCAGGAGTCCACGGCTCTTGCCTTAGGCTTCATCACAGGCTCGCTCACTAAAGGGTTGTCCATTTCTGTCCATTTCATCACTATAATATTTAAATACCTTCAAGCTGTTGTTTTGGGTGTGTAACAGCTTGCAAGTACCACTATCAACACGGAAATCAAGATCCTCTAATAATGTACTTTTCAGATCCAGGTGCTTTAGATCCAACTTGAATTTACTTTCTGAGTAAAGTTCATTTCTGCATTGCCATGTTTCTTGCCCAGACAGAACATGGATGGCCAGACTTCCAAAACATGTGAACATGCCTCATATTAAGTATCTGGCAGCCAAGGAATTCATAGTAGATTGCAGTGGAAAAGTTTTATACTTTTTAAAATCAAGTTTTCCAGTATGTATTCAGCCTTTACTGGTAAATTGTCTGTATGGGAGAGGGGAGGAAATGTCTGTGTCATTTGCCTCATTCAGTTTATATATACAGCCTACTAAATAAATCACATAATTGTAACATTGCCTGGAAAAGAAATTATTACTTTAAATATTTTTTTTTAAATGATTTATTATTTTCAATGGAAATTGTAAAATGTGCTTAAAGCTCTGTAGGTTTTTTTACAGTGTGCAGACCAAAGGAATAGCTTCTCTTTTTAAGCAAGCAGTCTTCTGTTGATGTGCAGTGGCACAGAGTTCCTTAACCCTGCCTTTCTCACGGTCTTAGCTTTGCTGTTTTACACACAAAAAGCACACAAGCTGACATACTGAACTGGGGTAGGTTGTCTTAATCACTTTCTCCTAACCTCTTCCCTGGTTAAAAACCAGGTAAGAGTCTGTTAAAGAAGAGCTGTGGAACTGTTCCACCTACAAGAAATGCAGCTTGCCCAGAAAGGGGACTTTTGGTGGGTGAAGAAGTTGGTCAGCACAGGGGACTGGGAGTCAAGACTCCTTTTTCTGCCAGCCTGGTGCTGAAGGCCTGACAGATAACCCCATTATCTGTACTGCCACCTCATCCTGCACTCTGCAGGTTGGAATAGCTTTTTTTGCTCATTAATACCACTCGGATGGATGCATTTTAGAGCATTTCCTTCCCTGAGGAAGGGTCATTCTTAAAGGTACCCACTTCAGTGCTATAATAAAAATATCCTTCCTGAAGGAAAGATACCATTTCATTAACCATGAATTTTCTTCATGCTACCATCTGATCTTCTTAGCACTTAAGTCAAAGCTCTTGATTCTAGTTACCTTCTCCCTCTTTGTAGCTTTGGTTCCCTGCCACTTGGAAAACACAATCCATTTTCCTTGCTTCCAGTGTTGCTGGCCCTTTTACTGCACCAGTGCTGGTGTTCTTCGTGCCCTGGTGAGCTTATTTGGCTCATTAAAGCAGCATATTGCTGTGTTTTTCTCTATTCTGATTGTTTTCTTTTGCTGGGATTGCTTTTCTACACTCTAATGAGCTGGATTGGCTCACTGCAAGCTCAGATGAGTGCTGGTGGTGAATTGAGGCTATGGGGATGATTACTTAAGAAGTGAAAGTATGGGGCAAGATGTAGTCTCCCTCTCATGTTTAAAAGAAAAAGGAAAATCTCTACCTTGCCAAATGTGCAGTTCATTGTTTTCTTTACTCAATATATGACCATTAATTTGTAGTAAGTCACAGAAATTTTCTTATGAATAAATGTGGGCTTTTTTAAAACTATTGCTAATTTAAAAGGTGTATTTTTTCCAGTTTTGCTGTGTGTGAGAGGTGTGATGCTGAGTTTCATGACAGGAAACAGGAGAAGCAAGGGTACTCTGCATTTCTCCTGCTCACTGCTTAGATATGTAGGATCTGATGTTTTGGAGAACTTTAAGTATTTTCATATCTTCATTGTAAATTCATACTCTAATCTGAATGCAGAGCTTCTAAATGAGAACACAGAATAACTTTGACTTTCCTTACATCAGATTGAAGGCCTGAAGGTAGAGTGGAGTAGAGTTTAGCAGGGCATTTTTAAATGTGTATCAAAACACAGGTGTTTACACATGACTTACTACTAGGTAGAATTTGTAATTTTCATTGAAAACATGTCTGGGAGGATATCCTAAATACATAGAAACCCAATCACTGAAGTAAGATGTCTACACAAGGTCAGATCAGGAGTGTCTCCTGCACTCTTGACAGTGGTGCAGCATCTTGTTCCTTTTTTTATCTGACACTGCTACTGTAGGTTTTGCAGGATGGAAGGGGTTTTTTTACCTGAGAAGGTATCTGAATGGAGACTGAAGTCTTTAAGTGTTTGTGTCTGTTATTCCTGATCTTCCTCAGGGGCCAAATGTGACTGCTGCTCTCCTGCCAAGTTGCTTGTGTGGACAGGTACTGCACCTGCTAAAAAAAGAGGCTGTTGTCACAGTCCTGTCCACCCATGTAATTGGAACTGCTTCTTGCTGGCCATTTCCACCACTGCTCTCTCTGGACACAGAAGACCAAGAAGCTTTTCCACACATTTCTGCCATCTTTCATGACCTTAGGGATGCAGCTATTGCTTCCAGCCTGTGATGTGGCTCTAAAGTGATTTTTTGATCCAACCAGTTGCTACAGAGATGCAGAGGACTTAATAGCTGCTCATCTCCCACCATCTGCCATGCAGTTTGCCCTGCAGAGTCTACAAACTGAAGCAGTCAGGAACTGGAGAGTGAGACCATGGTTGGTATGAGATGATGGTGCCAATCTGAACCAGCTCTGGAAGATCTGACTTTGCAGTGGCTTGGTAGCTTGAAATTGCCACTGCAGGCTTTTCTCCTGCTGGGTGTTTCCTGCCTCAACCCCAGATTTGTGCAACTACAGGGTGGATTGGTTATTGAACTGTTTTGGGAAGAGAGAGAGAGAACAGGAACTGATCAATTGAAAATTGAGCTGCATGATGACTAGATTTGCAGCAGGGAAGAGAAGAATATGAATCAAGCTTTCCACAGCAGCCTGGAGATGCATCAGATTAAACACCTCATGAGACAGCACCTTATGCCTCATTACTCATCCTTGCCCAGCTATTGTGGTGCTGAAAAGTGCTTTCCTACCCTCATCATCATCCATGAATTTGTGGCATATTTATATTTTAATTACCTTTCTTCACATGGCCCTTCTATTTCATAATGTCTTATCTTCTGCTGGCCTCCAAAGTATAGCTTCAGGAGCACTGGTGCTATCAAAGTTAGCACAGAACTTGGAACTTAAACTCATATGTGTGTCTGGATGCTTGTCCAGAGGTCTCTGCACAGTGTTCCCACTGTGGCTCCCCACAGCTCTGGTTCTGAGAACACACTGCAGGGGGAACTGGTGCCTGCCTGTCTTGGGAAGAGCTTTCCATGGTGGGTCCTGTCCTGCCCTGTGAATGTGTGCACAGCACTGACTGGGAACTGCTGGGATGGGATGGCTTCTCTAGAGCAGCAAGATTTACAACACATCCATGATAAATATTTACTTAATGTGAGGCTGCAGAAAGGGAAAAGAGCATACAGATGTATTCACTGATAAACAGAGCTTTCTAAACTGCAGAAGTTTAGGAAGTGAAGCCTGCATGAGCTTTGAAGAGCACGCTGGATTTCAGCTGTAATTAAGATTGGTGAATACAAAATTGTCGTGAGTACAACTATTCCTTTGCAATGGAAGCACTCTCTGCTGTTTTTAACACTAGGTATTTTTAAGTGAAGGCTTCAGATCAGTTTGTAGGAATCACTGTCACTTTCAGTCCAGGATTGTGTTAGAATAATGCATTTGTTTTGCATTTTGCAGATTGCCTTCATGACGTTGACTCTGTTTCCTATCCGACTCTTCTTTGCTGCCTTCATGATGTTGCTGGCCTGGCCTTTTGCATTCATTGCTTCCATGGGATCTGATGAGCAAGAGCTTGAAAAGCCCCTCTCCTGGTGGAGAAAGTAAGTCAGTGATGTGCTGAAATAATGCAAAAATCATGCAGTTCATCAGCTTTAAACAGAGAAGATGGGAAATACCTGTTATCAGTCCAACAGACCTGCTTTTCTCTTTAAAAGAAAAATACAATTATTTTTTATATGCTTAGATGGGAAACTAAAAATACCTCATTTGTTTGATGTACTAGGTGACTTGAGAATTACAGGGAGAGAAACTGGTCACCTCTGGCCTCTTTATTGGGCATGTGGTGTGAAGCTTCACTGTGGCATCCTTCAATTTCAGTTATTCCTGTGGTGCCAGCTTCTTGTTGTGGAGACTGATGCTATAGAATGTGCATAGATTTAATAGTCTGAATTGTTGCTTTAAATTGCTTCACCCCATTGTTCACTACCCTGTGATAAACTGACAACAATTCAGTTGATTCTCTGCTTTGGTGCTTTATTAGTAAGTCTGTAGTTGCTTTGATATTGGAATGCTAATTAAGGTAGAATTTAAGATGGTGCTCACCCATCCATGAAAACTGCTGTTTGAGGAGCAAGAAAGGAGGGGTGTATCACCTCTTTTGTGGAGAACTTTAAAAGTAGGAGCTGGCACTAATGTGAGGGAAGCTGATTATATTTTGCATCACAGGAGGGAAGGAGGTTGAGGACTGCAGAGGCATGTCATGTTACATTTTGTTTGGAATGATCTCAGTATACTAACTAAAGGAATAATGTGTACTTTCAGTCCTGCATAAAGTTATTTTGAAGCTTTTTAGATGGTGCCATTTCATCCAATTTTCACTGTTGCCCTGCTTTCCAGCCTCCAGTCCTTTCCAGTATACAGATGTGTTTGCATTTTGTACTCTGTTGGTTCAAAGTAAATGTTGCTCTTTTTGTAACCATCAAACAGCTTAACAAACAAACAAACATAAACCCTGCCAAAAAAAACCCCTAAACCCCCAAAAATTAACTCCCCCCAAAAAACCAAGACACTCTAAAAGAGATGGGGAAAAGGGAGGAGAATAAAATACTTCCAAAGCTTCTGGATGCATTCTCTAGGCATCTGCACATTTGAATCTCTGCCCTGCATTTCTCCATTGCTTTATTTGGGTAAACTGAAACCCAGGAATCAAGGTTGTTGCATTCTAGCAACATCCTAATTAGCAATTTGCAGAAATCAATTCATTAGAGCTTTTCAGGTGTCATATCAGGCATTGTGTAGAAGAAACTCAGCAGTAATAGCCTGAATCAAAATGAATTTAGTGATAAAATAAATGTCAATCTTACTGTGGTTAAAAAGCCACAATATTCAGGCATGAAATGAATTTGAATGGCACCTTACCTTGAAAGCAGTTTTCAATCTACTGAGCAAGGGAAACCAAAAGGTCTGTGCAGTGTTTGCAGCATTCCTATCTGTGCTTCTGTTAGGCTTACAAAGTTTTTATGCAAAGTTTTTTTTTTTTCTTCTGATTATTTTAAGGTTCTCCTTAGCTGTATAACTTTTTCTCATCTCTCCAGGGTAGTGGATGTTTTGCTGAAAGCCATCATGAGGATGATGTGGCTTGCTGGGGGATTCCACTGGATAAATGTCAAAGGCAGACGGGCATTGCCAGCAGAAGCAGCAATATTAACTGTGGCTCCCCACTCTTCCTACTTTGATGCCATTCCAGTAACTATGACCTTTGCCTCCATTGTGATGAAAGCTGAAAGCAAAGATATTCCTGTCTGGGGAAGTAAGTTGGTAATGAATGACTTAATTTTTGGACAACAGTTAAAAATGTCTACTTAGGAAACGACCTGATTGCACTTATGAAGGCCTGAAACACAAATAAAATTTTGCTGTAACATATAGTGAGACTTTGGGGGGGTTTTTTTGCTGGTCTAAGACCTGACAATTCTAAGTGCAAGTCAGGATGGGGCCATAGAAGGAAATGGTGAAACTCTAGAGAAAGTCCACCAAAACTTCTTTCTTGGCACAAGCTGGGCTGCCATCCCACCAATGTGTTTTAGGAATGTTGTGTTCTCTGAATAATACCCTGCCTTGAGGGAGTGCTGCTAATCCTTCATGCATCACTAAGCTTGTTTCAGGTATGGAGTGAGAGATGAGTGAGAACAGATTGTTGTGCACTTGGGTGTAGTCAAAAGAAATGCAGATGCCCATGAAGACTGTCTTTGAAACTCTCTGGTTGGATGCTCCCAAATGCTTGGGAGAGACCTGTGATTTATTATTATCATTATTATCATTAATTATTATCATTATTATCAT
>JAOEGS010019506.1:0-14537 GCA_025447755.1 Corythornis vintsioides | reverse complement strand
TTCCTGGGTGACTTGGTCTAGGTGCCCCTGCTCTGGCAGGAGGGTTGGACTAGATGATCTTCTAGGTCCCTTCCAACTGCTAATATCTGTGAATCTGTGAAAGGATTACATGTCTGTTTGGGTGTGAGACACCAGTTCACTTAACCAAAAATAAATTTGCTGCTGAAGTCACTTTATATTTTTGGGCTTCTACAGTACTTGAAGATTAAAAATGAGTGAGCTGGCTATCATGTAAAGCTCCAAATATGATAGACAGTACATGGATGCCAAGCTATATGAGTTGTTAGCTGATTGAAGTTAACATGCTTGCATGCCTAAGCACATGCCTAGTTTTCTGCAAGACCAAAGCAGCTTAAGCTGCTTTGATCAGATCTGAGGGGTCAGTGTAGGCCACAGAAGAGTTAAGATCCAAAAATAATAAAGAGACCTTCTGCTTCAAGATCCTGGCTGAATTCAGTGCTTTGATGCCATCAGATGTGGATTTAGCCCAGAGGAATCCTGACACTGAGAGGAGACTCACACACAAGAAAATTAAATTGATGCTGTTCTTAATTTGTTCAGGGATGGAAATCTGTTGTGTCAAAGAGAGCCCTGATATCCCTTGTTGGAGCGGGCAGTTAATTCCACATTACAAGAGATAGGCTTGGGGACTTGAGGTCAAAAGGGCTCCTGAAAAGATTTTGTCTCATAAATGCTGAATGTTTAAGTTATGATTAAGTAATGTTTACCTGTTAATCGTGCACTAAATAAAGCTGTGGCTTTAACCTTCCAGTCGTAGCATGGCAGAGTGTTAATTAGGACTGAGACACCATGCCAAAGTTAAAGCTGTATGGGAGGTAGAGAGGTACAATTTGGTTATCAGTTATGTTGACATGTGCTGAACGTTATGTGGTCACACTACATACCCAACAGATCTCCCAGTTATGAAAGGGTTGCTGTTTGAAATAATTGGTGAGAGTCTCTGGGCCTGAAGATGAAGAGTTGGTTGAGGTTTTGTTCCTCTAATTTCTATTTTATATATCCATTTTCCCACTTAGAGGGGGTTACAGAGGGAGAAACAGACTGTCTTATGTAACAACAGTGCATGAGGCAAGACTGCGGGGAGAGGGAAAAAAAGGGTGTAAAGATTTGACTTGCAGCTCTGCATCTATTTACTCTTTTCCCACTACTTCTAACCTCAGCCATTTAATAATACTTGGAGCTTAGTACTAAGATGGGACTTGAAACTTTCCCATGGGTTGAACCTCCTTGGATCCAGAAATCTGCACATGAGCCATTGCTAAACATTTACCAATGCTCTCTACTTTCAAGCTCCCAAGATGTTCCTAGGTGATTCAATAGAGATACAGGATAATGAGTTGGAAGGGATAGGTAATTAGAAAATGTGAGGAGGAGAAATGTGAGGGGGGGAAAAAAAGTTGCTCATAGAAATATTGAAAAAATGCTTTATAGTCAGAAAACAGAAATTTAAAGATTTTCATGTGAACTCTATCATTTGCATATGTATCTCAAATTTCTACCAGTCATGCAAGTAACTTATATGTATCTTTATACCTTCTCCACAGTGCATTTTTCATGAACTTGTCACAATACTTACACATAAAAATCCTATGATCTGTCACAGTAATGTCCGTTATTTGGTGCTGATTCAACAACCCAACACAAAAACAGATTGCACAATCAAAATCCAAGGAAATTCTGACTGAAAAAGGAAGACACATCAGTGGCTGAGAAATTATCTGGTGAGGAGAAGCAGATGGATCTTAAAACAATTCAATATATTGTTGTTGTTTGTTTGTTTTTCTGGTAGTGTAGATATTTTTTTGAAAGAACCATATTACCTGAGATGTTACAGTTCTAAAAATACAGAACCCAGGAAATACATATTTACTCCTCTCTTCTGATTCATTATGTCATGTTCAGCATGTTGTTGCTATTGTTATCTGTCAGCAATATTTGCTATAAAACAAATCAATATGTTATTATAAGCTTTTTAAAGAACAGATTGCTTCTTGGTATTTTGTTTGCAGAATAAGTACAATGAAAGCATTAAATCCCAATGAATGGGATTCTATCCAGATGATTCTCAAGCAACAAAAAAAATGTGGATGTAACTTATTCAGTATGAAAAACATCACATTGCTTATAGTTTCTACCCAAGCTGATTCTCCAGAAACCAATAAAATTCACACAAAAATCCTCACTGTGATATTCAGATGAGAACATCCAGATAAGGTATGTGGTAATATCAGCAATGCCAAAACAACATAGACATATTTTCTATTCATTCTAAGAGGAAATAATAGAAAGGGAGATTAAACACCTTGACTGGTAAAACAGCAGGTTATTGCCATAGATTAAATCAGAATAGAAAATTCTCCATTCTTCATATTTGTCCTTAATCCGTTCAGTTCTGTTGGCCCAGCAATTGTAAACTGGATGCAAGGCAATTACTTTTATGTTTCTCACCTTTTAGTCAGCCATAATAAGGACATTTTGGTCTCTTTCAAGACAAAGCTTAAAATCAAGGACAATCTCTCCTGCTATTGCTTGTCAATGATAGAATTTTTGGAAGACACGTTCCATGGACTGTTTTGACAGTGCAAATTACCGGTATATCCATGCAAAGAATGAAAATCAATTTCTTGTTCCCCAAGGGTATCTCCACACATGGCCATATTAAATTAAAATGCTTGAAGCTAAAGGTCCCTTTTACTTCATCTTGGTACAACTCTTATTACTTGAAAGGGATATTTTGAAATACCTCACGCTTACATGCAGTTATGCATGAGGGTTGTAGACACTGCTTTAATTGGTCCCCAGGACCTTGCTTTGAAGTGATGACTCACAAAGAGTATTTTGTCAAGCCAACTGTGCCATAAAAATATTAAGTGTGGCTTAAAACAGTAAAGGTTTTATTTTCCTGTTCACTTCCTGTCATGAAGCATTGCATTAAGTTGTACTTTCTAGGGATTAATGACCTATTTGCTTCATTCCATGCTGCATTTGTGGTTATAAAGGCTATTAAAATCTATGATATCAACACCAGTGTTAATGAAGATATTGGAAAATCAGTCAAGCACAAATATATCCATAGTATTAATCCAATTGCCTTTCCCATAGAGATATTTTAGTGTTTCCTGATGACCTTGTAGAATTGGAGCCATTTTGTGGGCACAGTCAAGAATGTTAAATGCTTGAGAAAGAAAAAACAGAGCAGCAAAATTGAAACCTGTGTTATAAAAGTCTAAAGCCCTCTCACTTATGAAGGATTGTAGAGAAGCATAAAAAATGTCCACATCAACACAGACAACAAATAGCATGACATGCCATTGTCACAGCTGAACACAAATACAAAAGTATGCAAAAAATTTGGGATTTTTGGTTTTGTTATTTTGAACAGACACACTAAAGGATTGAAAATTAATCCAACTCATTCAGTAAGAAATAGCTCTGTAAAATAAATTTTGCAAAATAATGATTTTTTTTTATGTTTTTTGTTTATAAACAGAACTGGGTAGATTTATTTCTTTGCTTTTTGGCAAACAGCTTATTCACAGAACTATGTCATTGAACCCATTCATTAAATCGTGCTGAATTTCAAACACTTTTGACTGAAAAAGGTTTAAAAATAGGAAAGCTGAAATGTTTTGCACTGATGATACATTTTAAACTTTTATATCAATACAACCTTCTTCACTTAAAAAAAAATTAGAATTTATGAAAAGAAGATAAAACATTTCAGGCAGACATAAAACCAGATCACTTTTTCAGTATCACAACAAATAAACCTGACCCCGTTATTTGCATAGCTTAACACATACCTTTTTTTTTAAGCTATCAATTTGTCATCCTTAACAAAAAAAAGCTGTTGTTATGAAGATGTTGGAGAACCAGTGTAGCACAAATGTGTTCTCATACATGGTATTAATTCAATTTCCTTTCCCTGTGAAGTTTTTTTTTGTTTTCCCTGGTAACCTTGCATCACGGACACTATTTTCTTCACACAGCAATACAACCATAACAGACTACTTCATACTTCACACTCATTGGCCATACCAGTGGATCTCACACATAGTTACCAACATCCACAGTAATAAGGACATTGGGAAATTAGTACAATACCCTTATAAACCAGTACACTGATGAAACATGAGTGAAAAACACTCTGCATTCAACATCAGCAGAAACTGCAAAGCAGAGGAGAGGAGCGTCAGGGGAAAAAAAACCCTCAAGTGCTTTACTGGGAGAGGGACTGTCACAAATGGGGGCTCCAAGGCTCAGCAATTTTCTTAACCCCACACATGCACTTGGAGAGAGAATCTACATGAGAACCTAGCTCAGCCAATTTGCAGTCTGGTCCTTCATCAATGGACCTATTATCTACACAATGCACTTTTTAACATTTTATATGAAAGACTCACACATATTAAGACGCATGGCACTCAATTTATTTACCTCAGAAAGGTGAAGAGATTCAAAAATTCTGAGTAATTCTGAGTAATTTGTGCCAAAGTAAGGAAATAAATGTGAGCTTTTCTTCCTTCTAGGTTATCTTGTTATTTTTACTGACAGCATGCACATTCACTGACAGAAGAAAATTTTAATGTGATTCTGAAAAATATTGAAAAACACTTGAAGACACTGTTCTCACAATCTGAGTTGTAGAGGGGGCTATTTCTAACACAAAGTGTATATTTAATAGATCATTGCTTATGCATTGGAAAGTAGGTGAGTTCTTTATTTCACTATTTCATTGTAGTAGTATTAGAATTGCAGGAAAACTTATGGCAAGTTTTCCTTCATGTCTGTGTTGAGAAAGCAACTGGGGCCCAATGTCACTGGTCTCTCTTGTGAATGAGTAGGCAAGGAACACTCTTCCCTTTGGGATACCAAAAGTTGGAAGGAATGGGTTTCTTTTTCTCCACTTTGGCTGTTGTTATCCTCACGCACAACCCAGCTATCCCAACATGAGTAAATGTTGACCTAGAAGATGCAGTGGACTATGAAAGCCTCTGCTCCTCTGCTACAATTTCTTCTATTCTTCACTCTTTTGAGAGGTTTACATAAGATCTGTTATCTCTCAGAATGTGGCACTCTCACAAGAGAAGAACAACATGTAAACACAGGTACACCCCCAAAATTCCTGTTACGGTAACAGAGTGGCTCCATCATATGTAAGATCTAGTAGCCAAATTAATTGCAGTGAACTAGGAAGGGCTTGCAAACTCTTGGCTTTACATAGGTGTTTGGTTTTACTCCACAATTAATGATCACAGGCTACTTAA
Source organism: Corythornis vintsioides (assembly GCA_025447755.1). Lineage (NCBI taxonomy): Eukaryota > Metazoa > Chordata > Aves > Coraciiformes > Alcedinidae > Corythornis > Corythornis vintsioides. Next base: position 9,249 of record JAOEGS010019506.1, on the reverse strand, counting down.
GAATGCCTGCACAGGCTCAAAACTTAATTTAATATTCCCCTAGAACCAAAGAGAAAAAGTGAGGAGCATTTTCAACACTATTTCCAAGGTATCAGGTGTATGTGGCTTAAGAACGAGTTGATACATGAGTGGTATTGGAAGTATCATTAGAAGTATATCAACTGAGATGGTTACTTGCTTTTTGTACTTACCTTTTATTTCTCTGATGCTTCTTCTCTTCTGATCTCTTTTGAATTCCTCTATCTCTCTTTCTCCTTTTTTTTTTTTTTGTTCGGTTTAGGTTTTTTTGTTTTGTTGGGGTTTTTTTGTTTTGTTTAGTTTTGTTTTTTTCTGATTGCTTTGGTGATCAAAGACCATTGCTCATCTATTTCTCCCTCCTTTTTGGATAGTTGTTGTGGTCTCTTACTGTGTATTTCAGAACACAGCAGAAAACTGTAGTTTACCCAGACCACGAAGCTGGGGATACACAGGTTGTCCATCATGTGATCATACCCTTAGGAAGCACTGAGTGCCAAAGACGAGCAGCCTGCAGTGAACAGCACAGTTAACAGCACAATGAATGCACAGACATCAAAGTAATTTCCAAAGCTTGGATATAGACCATCTGTCAAGTGATACCAAATGTTATTGATGCAAATGTTGATACAGGTTGACTGTAAATTGCCAGAAGTTTTAGTCTGCATAATTTGAGTTGACTGTACACAACTCTGAAAGCTATTGGAAACAGAAATCTATATATACATTACAGGTTTAAAACAAATCCAAGAGTTTATCAGGGTATGCTCTGCATTAAGGAGCTTTCAAAGACATTAAAGAAAGGATTTGTTCTCAAGTTTCTAAGGAAATGATATGGATTATTTTATAAGTTGTTTTCTATAACTTTTTTATGCTATATGCCTAAGAGTTCCAGATGACTGTGAACTTTTACAGCTTTCGAGACAGAGGTGGGGAAAGAGACAAAAAGTACATCCCCATAGCCATGCACACATTTTGGGAAATGCATATAAAGCATAAGCCATAGCATTAAAAAATCCATACCAGATCAGCTCATCTAGTGTCAATTAAAATAAAGCACATCAAGATTTATTATTTTATTAAAAGCACTTGAGGAGTGAATGCTTGTATCTAATATTACATTTCTCAATTACTCTGATATAGCTGATATTTATACAAATGAAGTAATTCTACATACATGAAGAATAGAGGTAAATATAGGCTAATGTAATACTGGCTGCTGATTCTGATTGACAGCTGTGAAGTAAGGCCACATATGGTGGCAGAAGTTTAAAAGGATTTTAAAATTAGAAGTTCTGAGACTAGCACTGAAAACCCCTGACATTTGCAGCTCTGGAAGCAGGCTGTGAGAGGGATTTCTATCCTGGTTTCCCACCCAGAAGAATATATTTACTGTTCAAACATTTCAAGGCAGGTACCCATGGAAATCAGCGGGAACTCTGCCATTGGTTTTAATGGGAGCAGAATCTGTCCCTGTGTGTAAATATGCAGCAATATTTTTTTTCTTCTGACTGTTAAAAACCACCATCACAACTGGATGGAACCTGGTTTTAAGCACTCAGACATGGGGCCTCTTTTCCGCAGGAGTCTCCAACGATGTCCATCCTTAACACCACACCAGCTGCCAGCTGAAGGCTTCTGAAATGCTGATTTTCATCAAAATCTTTCCTTTCAAATCTAGCTTACAGTTTACTCATAGCGCAAAAGCTCTTCTCAGCACTGGAATTTTCAGGATGCGATGCTGAGCCAAATACTGCAGGCACAGCTTGCTCATAAGACAGAAATTTTGTGGCCCACCTTGGAGGCTGTAACAGGGCTACTGTACTCAGCCTCCCACCCTTGGTGAAGCCCACTAATAACATCTGTTTTATAGCATTCACTCCTGCAACCTGCTAGTTCCTTGGCTCTACTGCTGTCACAGAGAGGATGTGCTTTAACTATGCTGCAGGTCTGGTGGAAAGTTGTCAGACTTTAAGCCAAATGTAAAAGCAGCCAGTGCTGAATAAATGACTTGAAGTGCTTTCTCCAGGGACCCCTTCCAGGTCCCAGATAGGCAGATTTGGCCAGTATTTGTAGACAGTCTTGCTCAGAGGCAAATTAAAAATCAAAATACAGACACCGTTTGAAAAACATCGAAAGCTAGACTCAAACATCCACCATGTATTAAGACATTGTTATATAAAAATAACCACAAGGTTGCAAATTCATACTTTCCTACTTGGTGAGACCAACTGCAACCAGGAATAAACCTGGAAATGTGTGGGGCATACTGCGGCACTGCCTTCAGAGAAAGCATAAAACTCAAGGTGGAAAGCTGAAGCAAGGAAAACAAGACACTGTGAACTGGGCAATTGAATCAATCAGTGGGTGGCACACAGGGTAGGACCCCACCTGTACCAGCACTGCCTTTGGGAGTGGTTCAACTCTAGTCAAAGATCTCCAGTTGCCAGGTGGTTTGACAGCAGAGACCAACACCTTTTGTTCAAGTAGGGAGCCATTAGGAAATGGCAACTCTGTTATTTCATTACTGGTTTGCTGTACAGCCAGAGCATTTGGAAAGGCTACACACCACCTGGCAGGCTTGGCTGTGTCCTGGTTTGGACAGATATGATCTTAAATTTTAGCAATGTGAGACCAGAGGCTTAGAAGGAGACAATTTTATTAGAGAATATATATATTAAAAAAAATAAAAAATATATATAGAGAGATAGCTATTTGTATAGAATGCAAAACCAAACAACAATGTGAATCAGTAAACGCTGAAACAGCAGAATAACAACCACAGAAAAAGAAACAGTTCAAACTGACAGCTGCCCGAGAGGTTTTGAATCCCGGCTCCAGTCCACTGGGCAAGGGCAATAAAAAACAGGGCTCCAGGGGAGTAAATGTCGGTCGAACCCAAAACAGAGCTGGCAGAGGGTGTTCCAAAGAAGAGTGGCGACAAAACTGGTCAGAGAAATTCAGTGCAAGGAGATGAAACAGGCTCACACTGGCACCCTCCTTCCCCCGAGTCCACACCAAATGAAGACCCTCTGGAAACCAACCACTCATCTTCCACTCTGTGTGCATGTCCGGGCTGCCCCCAGCCCCGCCTGGCCTGACCACCCCTCTCCTCATGCACACATAGACGGGGAAAAAAAGAAAAGGTTGGGTTTTTTCCTTTTAAAGGGGATTCGCTACCCCTTGACAGCTGCATGAACAGCTGTGCTGACACAACCAAGGGGACAGGGCACCCCCAAATGAGTACAGAATATCAGATGAGACAGATGTTGAGATACTGGAACTGGTTCAGAGATGGGTAACAAAGCTGGTGAAGGGACTGGAGAGTTTCTCCTATGAGGATAGGCTGAGGGAGCTAGGATTGTTTAGTCTGGTGAAGAGGCTCAGGGGAAACCTTATTGCTCTCTACAACTACCTGAAGGGAAGTTATAGGGAGGTGGGGGTCGAGCTCTTCGCCCTAGTTAAAGACGACAGGACGAGGGGCAATGGCTTCAAGTTGCGCCAAGGGAAATTTAGGTTAGATATCAGGGAGAATTTCTTTCCAGAGCGGGTGGTTAGGCATTGGAATGGGCTGCCCAGGGAGATGGTGGAGTCCCCATCCCTGGAGGTGTTTAAGAATCACGTAGATGTGGTGCTGGGGGACATGGTTTAGGGACACTGGCAGTGTAGGGTTCATGACTGGACTTGATGATCTTGAAGGTCTCTTCCAGGCAAATCATTCTATGATTCTATGATTCTATGAGTAAAGTGGAGAGGTAAAAAAACAACAAGCCAGTTTTGCTGCCAGGCTTTAACTCTTGAGAGCTCCAACCTCAGACAAAACTAGCCCCCCATCTTGCAAGTCATCAATTGCTTCACCTGCCCCTTTTTCTTGGCAGTCTATTTTTAGGCTTCTTTGACTGGGTTTATAGCATGGCTATGTCAGTCATTTATCAGCACAACCAAGCAGGTAGTATGCTGTGGGACAGAGGCAGGAACGTGTGGTGAGGGCCACAAGCCAAGACTGCCACCAAAATCTTGATACTGTCAGACACACGATTTTGGCAGCAATCCTGGCTTCTGCAGACCATACTTTTAAGCACTCAGTCATGCCCCAGCATCACACCCTTTCTTGTGCTGACAGCCCAACACTTTCCAAATCTGAACTTTCATGTCATTATGAAAATGGTTATCAGTCAAACTTCAAAGCAACCATGTTTATAGTGATCACTTTCCACAACACAGAAAGGGTAAGCTCCATGTATCTTTATGAACCTTCTTGCACATCCTTCTACTATCCTTCACCAGCCATGCCATCCTATAGCAGAATCATGTATCACCATGTCTTTACACCTGTATATTATAATCTTAAATAGACTATTTCAGGATGTACTGTTTATATAGTTCTTATAAATTCCTTTACAGTAACTGGAGTTGGGAATAATTTCAAATGTGTTAAAAATGCTAGTGGAAGAAAAAAAATAACCCTGTAAGGAATAAGAAGAATATCAGACTTTGGGGCATGTTTCCAAACTGATTTTTACATAATCTTCAGGCAGCTCAAAATCCCCCTGTGAGACAATATTTACCTGATTTTAAATCTTTTCTTAAGCACCAAAAGTTGATTTCTGCCAAATAACATCATAGCTTCATTATGTACTAATGGTAGGAGATGTTGTTTGCAGAAACTGTAATGATTGTCCATGAGAAAACTAAAAATATGAGTTAGGAATCAAAAAAGAAAAAAGAAAGAGCCTAGAATTAACCGCATTCTCCAGTTGTTTAAGCACCTCAGAGTATTCCAGGGTAGGCAGGCCCTTTGAATCATAGAACCATAGAATTGCCCAGGTTGGAAAGGACCTTAAGAATGATCTTGTCCTAAATCCCCTGCTGCAGCAGGAATACCTCCCACTAGACCAGATTGTGCAAGGCCCCATCCAACCTGGTCTTAAACACATCCAGTGACAGAGCATCTACAGCTTCCATGAACAAACTGTCCCAGTGTCTTACAGCCCTCAGAGTAAACATCTTCCTAATTTCTAATCTGAATCTACCCTCTCCCAGTCTGAAGCTATTACTTCCCATCCTATCCCTACAAACCCTTGTAATAAGTGCCTCCCCAGCTTTCTTGTAGAACCCCTTCAGATACTGAAAAGCCACCATAAGGTCTTGCTGGAGCCCTCTCCAGGCTGAACAACTCCAACTCTTTCAGGTTGTCCTCATAGCAGAGGTGTTCCAACCCTCTGATCATCCTTATGACCCTCCTCTGGACCTGCTCCAACACCTCTATGGCCTTCTTGTGTTGGGGGCTCCAGAACTGGACAGGTGAGGTCTCCCAAGAGCAGAGTAGATGGAGACAATCACTTTCCTTGACCTGGTGGCCACAATTCTGTTGATACAGCCCAGGATACACTTTTTGGGCTGCACTCACACATTGTTTGCTCATGCTGAACTTTTCATCAACCAGCATCCCCAAGTCTTTCTCCACAAGGACTGCTCTCAATCCAAACTCGGTCCAGGCTGTTTAAGAGCCCAAGTTTCTACTTTAAAAAATAACATCAGTCTTGTTTTGTTTGTATTGATGAGCCATTGATAGTGCTCTTCGAACTATATCTGAGTAGTGTTGTCAGTGGGTAAGTTAAGTAACCATTGGGGAAGGAGATGGAAAGAAACAACCTCATTCAAAATTGAAGCAAGAAAGTGAAGATATCTTTCCTATGTTGCCCCAGTTAATCATACAGTTACTAGACATCAAATAATTACTAGCAGTATGTTTATCTTTCTTGAAAGGTTTTCTAAAGTTGAAAGAAATAAAACAAAGCTTCTCAAGCTCTTTAATGCAAAAAAGAGCCATAAGAGCCATAAAAGATGCAAGAAGAATTTCTTAACATGTTCACTCACAGAAAAATTGCTTTAAAAAATGAAAGTCCTTTTTCCTCAAGAAGCTGACAGAAGCTTGTATCAGATCTCTGATACCTTTATTATTGTAAAGAGCTACCAATGTTTAATATTCCACATCCAATTTGTTGTCATAAACAGTTGAAAAGAATGTGATTACCTTCACTTAAAAGGGACTCCACCAGCAAGCCAGAAAGGGATCAAGAGGGTGACAGAGACACCACAGCCTGGGGCTTTGCTCTTGGCCTGGTGGGAATGCTTTCAAATCACAAAGTAGCAGACAGAAAAAGTGCTGAAGGCAAAAGCAGAAAAAAGTTAAAACTTAAACAGAGCGTGACCATGCGTACGACTGTTATTATTGTGTCTTACTGGAGTGCTGTTATCACAAGTCTGCAATGACATAATGATAAAACCACAGGCAAATGCACCATATTTTTGTAAGTGATCTCTAGTTTCTGGAATATTTTGGCTCAGAGGAAGACAAAGTCAATCTCCCATCTTCGGCAGCTAACAAGAACTGACCTTCTCTGAATTTCCTTTGAAGACTGCACAGTCTTGCAAGAATCATGGCTCGTGTAGTATGGGTATCTTTAGTTGAGGAAAAACAGAGTTCTACCTTTAAACGTAAAGGGTGAAATGGAATAGATGACAGGGAGAACAGACATATAGCTAAACACAGGATACAGTCACAACATTGCTAAAAAAGTGCCAAACATCCCAATAACATGGGATTTGAGAGGCCAGGTCATACCCTATTCAGCAAAACTGCACCTTCCAACCCTGATGGTGTGTTTTAGCACAATTTGACTCTTTTATTTAACCAGGGAATTATTACTGCTACTGAAAAAAAAAAAAAAGAGATATTTCCGTCATGATCCAGAGCTACAGAAACATATAATTAATATAAGCTTCCATTCATTGAAGGTCTTTATTTCATACAAATAATATTTTAACAGAGTTAAGCCCATGTATTTATTCTAGATAACAGATGCACTGCTACTGCAAAAGCAGGTTGTATGCTTGGTATAGCACTTGGTATAGTAACACATAGCAACATCTTTCCCCCACCAACCATGGGGAAGTCTACATCTGTGTTGGAATAGGTTAGATAGCTACGTAAATATTTACTAAAGGAAATGTATTATATGATAAATGTTTATAGAATGCATGGTTTGCTTCTCAAAAGTAGTGCACTAAAACTGTGGAATAAGTGCATTGGGTTTATTCTAGGTATATAAATTTTCCTTGGTGAAATGTTCCTAAACAAATTAAAGAATTTTTATCGCACTTGACAAATGGTAGTTTGTGTCAAAACCACATCTGGAATTGTACATTTGTGTGGGGCAGAGTACATGCATCATTAGAAAGTCACCAAATCTGTCCTACCTAGAGTGTAGATCCATATAACATTTGAGAATTTGTAAGATATTTCAAATAAAAATACAACAAAGCTAAAATAATCTTATGTGCTAGAAGTGTTGTATTTGTAATTATGCATTCAGATCAGCTTGAGTGAAAGTGACTGTGTCAGCTGGGCCCAAAAAGTGGTAGTCAATGGACTTAAATCCAATGGGCAGCCAGTCACAAGTAGTGTTCCCCAGGACTCGGTATTTAGGTCTGTTCTCCTTAACAGAAATGATCTGGATGAGGGGACAGAAGGCAGCCTCACTAAGTTTGCAGACGACACCAAGATGGGTGGGAGTGTTGATCTGCTTGAGGGTAGAAAAGCTTTACAGAAGGATCTGGACAGGCCGGACTGATGGACCAAGACCTGTTGTATGAGGTTCAACAAGGCCAACTGCTGGGTCCTGCACTCGAGTCAACAACCCCAGGCAATGGGCCTGAGTGGCTGGAAAGCTGAAAAAGGCAGAAAAGGACCTGGGGGTGTTGTTTGCCAGCCGGCTGAACGTGAGCCAGCAGCGTGCCCAAGTGGCCAAGAAGGCCAATGGCATCCTGGCCTGGATCAGCACTAGTGTGGTCAGCGGGACTAGGGAGGTGATTGTCCCCCTGTACTTGGCCCTGGTGAGGTTGCACCTTGAACACTGTGTTCTGGGTTGGTCCCCTCACTCCAGGAAGGACACCGAGGTGCTGGAGTGTGTCCAAAGAAGGGTAATGAAGCTTGTGAAGGGTCTAGAGAACAAGTCTTATGAGGAGTGGCTGATAAAACTGGGGTTGTTCAGCCTGGAGAAAAGGATACTCAGGGGAGACCTCCTCACTCTTTATAACACCTGAAAGGATGTTGTAGCAAGGTGGGGGTCCATCTCTACTCCCAAATAACAGGACAGGAGGAAATAGCCTTTAGTTGTGCCAAGGGAGGTTTAGACTGGACAATAGGGGAAATTTACTCACTGCAAGGGTTGTAAAGTCCTGGAACAGGCTGCCCAGGGAAGTGCTGGATACACTATCCCTAGAGGGATTTAAAAGACAACGGTGCTTAGTGATGTGGTTTAGTGGTGACCTGGCAGTGCTGAGTTAATTGGTTGGACTCAATGGTCTCTTCCAACAAAAATGATTCCGTGATTTTATTAAATAGATTTATTTTAGGTGAAACTTCCCATAAAATTGAAAGAAAAGCTTTGCAGAGGTACCAGCATAAGAACATCTTTTTGGAGCAAGAGGCAGGATGAATGTGAACACATACTCATTTATACACATACACAGAGACAAAATGCAATCAAACAACAGTCTTCCCACGGATTGTCACCAGCTGGACAGCTGAAGGTATCACTGACTAACACAAAAGGTAGGCTGGAGCCATGGCCAAGTAGAGATGGTTGTAACACATGCAGAAAAAAGAAGCTTTAAGTCCTAACTTTGCTGGGCTGCTTCCATGGAGGCAGATTAATTCCTGTCAGCCTGCTGAGTAACATTTCTTCACACCAAAAACCTCTGAACAGTATACAACCCATTTGACCCAGCACAGATTAAACTGTCAACTCTCAGGAGCTAGTCCACTGGGAAACACTTACAGGGTTATAGGAAAGGAAATACATCTTTGCCTCCCTCATCCAACCAACTCTGACTACTTTTGAAAAAACACTCCATGGTGCAAATCAATATGATTCAGCCTGATACTTCTACCATGGGTGCTCCATATTGGCTCCTTATTCATATAGAACATATGCAAATCATGGAGATTTTTGATGGAAAAGCCTGGGAAATTGCTTTTTTTAAGTCTCCAGAAAAATACTCTGCAATGTTCTACAACCCTGCCAGGTCTTCACGGTAAACTATCAGCTATATAATTTTCACAGTTGCCATCAGTTCCAGGATTCCATCAGTGTTGTAACACACGACATCAAAACTGCTATTTGTTCTTTAGATTTGGGTCACAAATTATAATAATTTGTTAAAATT
>JAOEGS010019505.1:8967-33168 GCA_025447755.1 Corythornis vintsioides | reverse complement strand
GTGATCCTGCTCGGGCAGGGGGGTTGGACTAGATGATCTTTCTAGGTCCCTTCCAACCCCTAACATTCTGTGATTCTATGAATGTTGGGGGTTTTTTTCCACACAAGGCTTATAAATAATAGTAATGAAAAAGGAATAATAGGCTTTACTTGCATTTCATAAGCAAGAAGGCAAAGGCACTAATCAGCTGTCTGTGCTCTTCCACTCTGAGTGTGGTGGTCACTGGTGAGGTGTTGGTCTGTGCCAGCAGCTAGCACACCAGACACAGCTTGGAAGTTATTGCAGACAAGGAGCTGTTCCCCACAGACTGCTTGTCCCTGGCCTTGCTGCTCTGAAGGGTGAGAGAATACACCCTTATCAATTTGAGATGTGCTGTGCCAGCAGGCTGTAAATGATCCCTGGACTGTTTTATTTAGTAGCACCAACAGAGCCATACAGACCACGTAGGAGAACTGCAGCTACCACTGTGTGGCAAAATATGCAGGGTGTTACACAGCAAACCATGGCCAAACCCAAGATCATTGAGAAACAAACTCATATTCCATCCTTGGAGGCCAAAAATACTAGCCTGTCCAAGGGGGGAAAAAAAACCCTATTCAATGAACAGGATGAGAAATACTGTTTGGTCATTTAGGTAAGAACGTTAAAAGCTCTAAGAAAAAAAGATATAAAAACAAAGGTGGGTGGTGGTGGCCACTACCCAACAGTTAAAATACAGATTATAATGTCAAAAGGAAAAGTTAACTTCTTCTCCAGCCTCCTGAATAACGCATCTTATAAAGCTATTCTGAATTAATTCATGCTTGGCTAGAACATATGTTCTGAAGAAACAGCTAGTATTGATTTTAAAATTGCCAGTGATGGAGAATCCACCACATTCCCATGGTAAATTGTTCCAATGTTTAATTACTTTCACTGTTGAAAAAACTTGTGCCTCATTTCTAGTGTGAAATTGCCTGGCTTCAGGTTCCAGGCACTAGATCTGTTTATAAGTTGGTTTTTTTTGCTAGCTTGAAGTGCCCTCTTATTAAAGTTTGGTTCTCTAAGTACGTATTCACAAACTGCAACCCCTCAGGTTTCCCACGGATAAACTGAAGAGGCTCTTCTCCAGGAATCTCTAGCCTGTGAAGCACGGGCCCTCGCATTACCATCTTTTACATGTTTAGTTCCTGAGACACCTCTTCAGTTTAGAAGCAGCTTTCTTTAACTGTGGACACCCAAACAGAATGGGATATTGCAGCAGCTGAGCACCTATCGAGTACAGATGTCATGCATTACTTCCCCAGCTCCCACACTTTACACTTCCAAGCTTCCCAACTGACTTCTGGCATAAGTTTTGCACAAGGGTTTAGCATTATTTGATTCCTAGCATATCTTTTCACACCTGCTTCCTGCAGAATCCTTTAGCTTGAAGCACAGCTAACTACTACTTACTTTTGTATGCCTTTATCTAGTGCTTCCTAACTGACCATATGAAAAAGCACTCTGCTTCCTTAAGCTGTTTAACAAGGAATCTGCAACTCCTCTGCATCTGTGACCTTGCCCTTTTTCATGGGTTGTCTGCTGAGTTTTATCATTGCTGCTACCAACAAACTTTCCTTCAGGTGTTTTTACATCTTATTCCCTGGTATTGATGAAAACAATAAATATGACAGGATCAAGAATCAATCTGTGCAGAATTCTGATACTACATGTTTTGTGGTAATGATTCCCTGTTTGCCATGTATTTTCAGAGTGCTATTTAATTGTTTTTTAATCCACTTAATACACAGCAAGTTATTTTCTACTATTCCAATTTCTTTATCAAGATCCTACGAGGTAGGACAACAAATGCTTTAAAAAAAAAATCTAACACATCTGCACTGCTACCTTTACCAACAAATTGTATAATCTCATCAAAAAGATATCAGATTAGTTTGACAGGATTTATTTCCCACAAATCCATTTTGATTGGCATTAATTATATTTTCCATCTTTACTTTTTCATTAATCAAATCCCATATCAGTTTTTCTATTATTTTACCTGAAAACAGTATCAGAATGACAGGGCTATAATTACTTAGGTTGTCCCATTCACACCTTTTACATTTGAAAGCATATCTAAGCACAAGCACAGGGGTTTTTTTCCAGGCTTCTGGTACTTGAAAACAAATTACTAGCTCTGTGGAAAGTCACATTTGAAGCTTCTGCAGACATATAACCTGTATTTCCTAACTGGCCATAAGAATGGCTGCATTAATTCAGAAACCATCTCGTTTGGTGTCCTGCCTCCAGCAGCAGACACTGTAGAACACCAGGTTAAGAAGCCTGTGCCCAAGGGACCTTGCCCAGTCTGCTCTCACAGCCCACAGTAATTTGGGGCTCTGGGACTTCCTTTGGCAGGCATTGCACCTGCATCCTTGTGTGCATAGCCCCAGGGTTTTTCCTTTTGGAAGTCTGTCAAATTACTTGCTGAAATAATTTTTATTTCTAATTACCTCACCATTCTGTGGCAATGAGTTCCCTGCAGTGACTACACATTGCATACTTTATTATTTTAAACCTCCTGCCTGAATATATCTTTTGATGACCTGTTCTCACACTGCAAGAAGCAGGTAACAGCCGCTCTGTGTTCACCATCTCCATGCCAGTGGTGATTTCTGCAGACCCAGTTCATGGTCTTCCTAGGCCATTTCTCAAGAGGCACAGGTGACTCCATCTCTTTTTCCCAGGGAATTTGCTCCATGCCTCTCAGTGCCTATTCCTCCTGCCTTGGACTCCCTCTAATTGTGCTCATCTCTTCTAGAGGTGGGCACCAAAACTGCATTTGCTTTGTGAAGTGCAGACACCCCAGATGTGCAGTGACATATCCATATGTGTCACTTTGTATTGGCTTGTCCTGTTTCCTAATTAACCATTACATCCTTGTCTTTTGCACCACCTCTGAACACTGATCTTGACAGTGGTATTCATGTTTGGGTTTTTTTTTTTTCCATTTACTGTTTTGGAAGCAACTCTTCATCTTCCTGAGCTATTCCTGGATTGCATTGTTTAGCTGACTGTCACTACATCTGAAATTGATGCTGCTGCCAACTCAAATTACAGTTACCGTGTACAACTCCAAACCCATTACCAAGCCCTTCCTTAGTTAAACTGTACCTGCCTCTAATACAGCCTCAGGATGAGCTGTCTTTATTCACTTTGGTCCACGGTGGTTAAACTTGCCACAGCAGCAAAATGAGAACTGAACTGGGGTTGTACACCACTCCACCATCACTGGGCAGACAGAGAACTTTGTGAACATCCCTCTGTTTTCAGTGCAGCAGGTCTTTAAGGATCTGCACCTTCAGGGCAATAGATGCCACAGCCATGCCAGTAAAATCCTAAACCAAACTTTTGCATCCAGTGAACACCCATACTGGAACAGATGTTTTCAGGGGCACTCACAAAGATGTTTGCCTATATAACAGCCTTCTGGGGCTTGCATATACTGTCTAGGGCTTTCATGCCTGAATGAATGCAAAAATACCCATGTGCACAAATGATTGTGCAGTTTTATCCCTGTAGACCTGTGTCACTGCTGTTCTCTGTCTGCCTGTGCCTGTAATGCAACAGAAAGAATGACTGCAGGCATTGGCTTAACCAAGCTAGTTTTGGTCCTAATTTTAAGGTGGAGGCCAGTGACAGAGGTGAATGTGGTGAATTGCAGATCTTAGCTGATCACCTGTCTGCTCCCACCCACCGTGTTTTCTGTTACTGGAAAGGGTCTGAGCAGGTCTTTGTTCACAAACAACTCTTTTTTAAATCTCTGGCAATTAGAAAGAGTGCATCAGGCAGTAGATGTGCAGTAATGGAGAGAGAAGAACCTTCTGTTTTTCTCTCGGTCTTAATTGCCTGTGTATTTATGGGCTTTGGTAATGGTAGTGACAGTCTTCCTGGCACTATGTGAATGCTTTTGCCTTCCTTCTCTGAATGACTGATTTGTTCTTTCTATGCCATTTCCTTCCTCTGTGAAGGCATTTTGCTCTCTGTGACCAGATAACTGCCTTCCCTCTCTGCACAAACTCTCACTACCACCTGGCATGCCATCCTGTGGATGCTCAAAGGAAAAAAAACCCTATTAGCTTTCTATTTCCTTATAGAATCGCTCCCTGAGAAAGGGAAAAGGATCCAGTTCTACTTCCTGAGGGAACATCTCTGCCTTAGGGGCAAAAAGCAAGTCCCATTGCAAAGGGACTCCTATAAATGACAAGGCACCACTCAAAGTCATCCCCATTTACAGCTGTTGCTGCCTCCAGCAGATTTCCCCAAGAGTCTTCATTTAGCTGCAGTTCATTGAGAGGGTCAGGCAGTGATGTCTGCACAACTTGCCCCGTGTTTGCTTGTTGACCAGTCTGCAGCATAATTGCACTCAGCTCTGATGGAAGCTGAAGGTAAGTTCTCTTTTCTCGGGCTTGGTGCAACAGAAAACCAAGCTACATCAACTATGAGCAGGATCTGGGGAAGCCACTGGCAAAGCCCCTGTGAACTCTTATCACCAGCACGATTTGCCTGTTGTGCTTAGTCCCTTACACATCAGGCTCACAAGTACATTTGTTTGCAGTAAGGTCAGAGAAAGCCTTTTGTTCTATTTAATAGGAGCCCGTGCCATTTGGATAAACAGCCAGAGACTTGGAGCAACTGATCCCTTAAATCCTGCCTGATAAAGAAACGTTAACAGCAGGATCTCAATGCTGCAGCAGTTAGAAAAGCTCCAAGGTAGACAGAATTCAGTTACAGTTTTAATACTGGTTTTAATTACCTCAACCTAACTGCTCCATGGCACAACGGGCTGGTATGCTCAGCATAGAGGCAACTTGCTCTCTTCTTTAGTGAGACTGCAGAAATTTCAACTGCATCAAATATATACTTTGCCTCTCATGACACATCACTAGTCCCCAGTGGCATCTAAAAGTCCCATCTTTCAAACAGTACCAAAAAAACCCCCAAAATTATCAGCAAGAAGTTATCAAGTTTTCCTGAAATTAAACAGGAAATTACCAATGAATCCTTTTTTTAAAAAAAACTTGAGAGATTAAAAAGCAGTATCTGAGTGAAATAAATATAAATTACAGGGGAAAAAAACCATATTGGGTAATAATAAAAAGGTGGGGTTGTGTTGTTTTGGTTTGGTTTGGTTTGGTTTTTTGTCATGGCAACATATATTTTCTTTAGCATATACAATCTTCAAATGTCTGGATTTTTAAAATGTAAATTGTTTTTGTAATGTCTTACTAGCAATACACATCACTGAAAAGCTATTCAGCTTTTTTTTTTTTTTTTTTAATAAAATTTTCAATCAGTTTTAGGTTTAGAGCTCTTTTAAGGTAAGTCCTTTACTCAGTGCAAGAAAGAAGTATATTTAGGAACCAAAAGGGTGTCTCCTAATCTGCTGTTTCCAAAAGAGAAGCCTCAGCTTAGTGCTGCTTACCTTCTCAGACCTACAGCCATACAATATGGATTTGTTTGCTAAAAACAGCTTAGGGAAGATAAATTCATTGCCTTACACTGACAGTTTAAGTTAAGTGCAGCACAATACTTTAGCTGTAAACATAATGTACTGCACTGCCATTATCCACAAACATCCCATCGTTTGCCACCTCTGCATCTTCAGAACCTGTTTGGTCAGGTGCACACCCTGCACACCATGGCTGTTTGTAGACAGTACAATTAAATCCAATGTAAAAAAACCCACCAACAACTAAAGTAGCAAACAAACAAAAAAAACAAACCAAAGAAAAACCAGCACACAATACAAACAAAAAACCCAAGGCAAAACACAAACCACACAACAAAAACACACAAACACACAAAAAAAAACCCCACAGCAACTGAAATAAAGTACAGCCTCTTTTAAAAAAAGCCCATGCTGGATTTCTCATCCCCCCTTCACCTTGTTACCATGCTGCCCAGTTCCATGAAACTAACAGCTCTCAGTGGGTCTGCCACATTTCCTTTATTCCTGGTGTGAAATAGGATGTTGGCAGGCTGGCTGTCCCAAGAGGCGTTAAAAGCACTGTCTAGGATGACTGGAAGATTTCTAGGAAGTATAAAGACTAGGGAATGAAGCGTTATCACTGCTCTAACTTTTAATATCCTACCTTTTGAAGGGGTATGTATTCTGTTATAGGTGTGCTATACTCACAGACACACATTAGAAAAGTTCCTTGTATGAAATCCCCAAGTTAAGAGAAGGCCACAGGCATAATGACAATGATTTTTTAGAACATAATCATCAGGAAATTGTTCAGCTTTTCTAAGGTAATGTGTTTTCTAAGATCCTGCAGTCCCTAAAAGTAGCTCTTGTTTTTTCTCTCCCTGGAAGAGACAAAGATGTATGCTGACAAGAAAAACAAAGCTTTTATTCTCCCTCCCCTCCCAACTATTAACTACCAAGCTTAAACAAGGGAGCTTAAGTATCTCACAACCCATTTGCCTCCAACAGCTCTCCATAATCTTAACATCTCATTGCATAACTGAATATTAACTGTGTTTTCCTAATATCCCATAGTAATAAGTAAAGGAGAGTTGCAACGAAACTTTGTACTAATTGAAAAAGACATTTACCCTCAATCCTCTGCCATTTTTGAAAGGAGCCTGAATTTACTTTCATGTGGCCAAGGTACAAGTCTTTTCCAACAATGGCAGCCACCACTCTGACCCTGATGGAAATCAGGTGAGGTGTCAGTCTCGACTGCTGTGGCTGAACCAGCAATATAAGAGAGTCTTCACATATGATTGTTCTTTTAAGAGCTAGCATCTCAGAGTTTTGAAAAACCATGTATTAGTGACACAGCAGCATAAGCTTTTAAAATACCTGTCTGGGGTCTGGATTTCAGTCACTTGCTAGCACAAGAGCTGGGAATGTGCATTTTGAAGGGGGGTGAGGAGGAAGAGCGGGCCGCAGGCTGTGAGGTTGGCAGGAGTACCAAAAAGGGCACCTTGATGTGCCTTCTTTGGGAACTGCCAGGCAAGGTCTCGGGTAACAAGCAGCATTATGAAGGGCACAAGAGCTGCAACAGCAAATTCCTGAAAGAGGTGAGCCCAGAACTGCTCCTCCTTTGGCTCACGGCCTCGTGCATTCCTTCAAAGCAGGAGGGTTTTGTGGCCTGGCACTCACTGACAGAACTATGAGCTAGCTCTGCTGCATCCTGCTCTCCAGCTCTCCAAATTAAGTCTAACCATTTTCTGCATTTCAGATGGGTGACCATCTGTTTCCAGCCTTGTGCTAGACCTCGCTGAGGGCATCCCAGAGACACCATTGACAGAGGCTGCGCATCTTCGCTTTTTCTCTCCGTTCATTAAATGAGCTTGGAAAAAGTTTCCAAAGTATTTGAGCCAAAAACTGGGCAAGAGGCTTATCTGTGTTACCTCCAGGTCACAAGCACTTTCTTTCTTATGGACTCTCATATATACAGTTGAAAAACCATCTATGTGTCATAAAGCAAAGAAATATTTGAAACATCTCAGCAAATGGCAAATTTCACAGGCAGTCCAGCCTTACCTCAGCCCCTTCACTGAGGGTTGAAACAGAAGCAGACTGTAAAGAACACATCACACAAAGTACCTTATATTGCAAATGAGTCCATTCCCTTCTAAACTTGAGTCTTGCCTAAAGACAGCTCATGTCTGTGTAATTATTCTCCATCAGCTCCAACCACACAAGCCTTAAAAATGCAACCAGGTGATCGTGAGGGATTTGGCTGGGACAGACTGCATTTTCTTCACTGTAGCTCACAGGGGGCTGTGATTTGGATTTGGGCTGGAACATCATTGATAATTTGGGGATGTTTTAGTTGTTGCTGAGCAGAGCTTAGATCAAGGCCTTTTCTGCTTCTCACTCCACCCCACCAGAGAGTGGGCTGGGGGTACACAAGAAGCTGGGAGGTGACACAGCTCTGACAGTTAACCCCAACTGACCAAATGACATCCTGCTCAGCACAGAAAGCTGGTGGAAGAAGAAACTAGGAGACATTCAGAGTTAAAACATTTACATTCAAAGCAGCCATTATGCATGATGGAGCCAGGCTTTCCTGGAGAGGGCTGAACACCTGCCTGCTGTTGGGAAGTGCTGAATTAATTCCTTGATGTGCTTTGCTTGTGCACAGCTTTTGCTTTACTTAAGCTGCCTTTATCTCAACCTGTGAGTTTTCTCACTTCTGCTCTTCTGATTCTCTCTCCCAACCCACCAGGGGGGAGTGAGCAAGTGGTTGGGTGGGGCTGGGTTGCCTACTGGGGTTAAACTACAATAGCAACACGAAACACGAATTAAATACTGAGCAGGGAATGGGATTTGCTTTTTGAGAGTATGTACTTCCCTACTTCCCTGTGCAGCTTTGAGGACTACCAAATTACTTCATTTTTAA
Source organism: Corythornis vintsioides (assembly GCA_025447755.1). Lineage (NCBI taxonomy): Eukaryota > Metazoa > Chordata > Aves > Coraciiformes > Alcedinidae > Corythornis > Corythornis vintsioides. Next base: position 24,784 of record JAOEGS010019505.1, on the reverse strand, counting down.
AAGTAAAAACTCACTTTTCTCCAGAAACCAGAAAGTTAACTAAAACACCAAATGGCATGAGAATCACAAATAATTCAGCAGTTGGCAAGACTGGATGGAGCATGACTGATACAGATGGAAGATTTAGTGGCCAAACTCTAACAAGTCTCTGCTGAGTACCTATGGACTGAGATTTTTCAGAAATTTGCAATTTGGCTACATCTAGGTAGACAAGAACCGAGATGGCAAAAGGTAAATCCCTGACACCAAGGCTACTCCACCTGCCAATTTCCAATCTCTCCTCCAAGCTACGTAGATGCTGAATTTTCATTCAATACAGAAACATGAACTGTTTTGGTTTGGGTTTTTTTTAATGAGAAAGACAACATATGTTTTCCTAATCTCTTCACTTTTCAGCTGAAATTTTCACAAATATTCAGCCTTGGGCTAATACTGAGCACAAACTACTTCAGACCAAACGGATGTAGTTTGGCAAACTGATAAGCAATGAAAAATTATGCTAGATAATGAAAGACGTTAAGCACTTTAGTGATAAGCAATTGTATCAGCTTTGCATAGGACGTGCCTGTCTCCAGCTGTCTCTCTTCAGATCAAATCCAAACACACACAGACAGGTATGGTTCATCTGGAATATTTTCTTTTTTTCCCCAGTCATTTGCAGCAGATGGGAACACAACTCACTGGCTGTGTTGACTGCACGTGTGCAACACGCACCAATATTTTGCTGGAAAGTCAGCTGTAACATTTTTTTCTTCCTGCTGCTGCCCCTGCCTTTTAAGTTGGATTTTAGCAGAGGACTGGAAGGTATTAGGAAAGTTACAGAAGATTGTGGTGGCTGGGCAGTGCAGTCCCCTGGCCTATATTGGCTGTTTCTATTTTAGGTCCCTGGCCATGGGAATTTCTCTTCCTCTGCTGACAAGAGTGGCAGCAGGATCCCAGGCTCCCTCACCTCATTCTGACAGCAACTGCTGATGCTGTGACTTGCCTCCCAGGATGCTGTCTGTGAGGGGGCTGAGCAGCAAAGAAGAGTTTAGCCAGGCAGAGGTCATCATTTCAAAACAAAGGAGGAGCGAGTCCAGCCTTCCTGAGGAGGACAATAGCAAGGTCCTCAAAAAAAGGGGCTTTGCTACTCTAGAGATTGAGGAAACAGGAGACCCAGTTCCCCTTCACTGCTCAGCCACTGATGAGCTGTGTGACAAGGTGTAACTTCACTGCCTTCAGATAACAGGGGGCTTGGAGGCTACACAGGATGACCATGCAGATGTGTGCACATGCCGGGGGGGGTGTGAATTACTGAACACCTCTTAGTGCCTTTATTTGTCCCAGGGGGGTTCTTCAGAAGAGCAACACTACCAGTGGATTCTTCCTGCTTTACCCACTGCCCTGGAGAATATAAAGAAACATTTTCCACATTTGCACACCTTTCAACTCCCAGAGCATGTCTGTTCCCTGCAATCCTTCTGCTGGTGCTCCACATGCCAATCTCAGTCTCCACCATCATCTTTCCACAACACCTGCCCCAGAACAGAGCAGGGCACCTGCCATCTGTGCACACCCAGTGTCACACTCCTGCTCACCCCCTCTCCCCAGCACTCTCACGGTCCCTTTCCTCCCACACTCTGTGCCACCCTTCCCTTCCCTTCCCTCACACATGAATACAAAGCACCTCCAGCCTATTAAGCACTTCCATTCTCCAAAACCTCACAATTAAAACTAATCCTTATCCTGCAAATAAGCTGAAAACTAAAGCGGTGCCTTGGAAAATATTCCATTTAATGAGCAGCTTTGCTGTGGTCCTCCTCACTCCCAACCTTCTCTGCTCTCTTCTCCAAGCAAGATAAAGATCAGCCCCCCTGCAGCTCCTTACTGTAAACATTAATTCATGAGGTCATTTACATATTAATGCTGACCCCGTTTCTGGCACCTTTGCTGATCCAGAGAGGTCCCCCAGCAGTCCCATTAGCAGCAAGTGTTTTCAAAGAAGCTGATTCTTAATGGGGGTATGGGCAGTGGAAGCTGACCTCCATCACTTCCCATCATTTCCTTGCCTGCTCTGAATGTGACCAGTGCTTTTGAGCACCCTATTACTGCACTGCACCTGTGTGCCCAGGACACGCTGCTGTTTGTTTTCTCCTCCATGCACATGCATGCCTGCAGCTAAGGGAAGCACTGTGACCACACAAATAAAAGCAGCCTCACAAAACAGCAAACGTCTGAAACCTGCTGTTTAAAAAAAAAAAGCCCAAGCAAACAAAAAAAACCCCAAGCAAACAAAACAACAGGAAAAAAACCCAACCCAAAACAAACAATACAACAGCACCACAAAAACCCAAAGCAAACAACACAAAATAAACCTCAAAAACCAGCCAGCGCTCAGGTCATGGATGGCAAAACACCGGGTAGCCAGACCTCTTACAAGCACACTTTCATGATGCTTACAGATATCCCCAGTCCCAAAGGGATACAAATCCACCCCTATCCTTGCCTGTGCCCCCTCCTAAGAATTTGCTTATTCCTCACACTAGACTGCACTCGCCCGTTTGAATGCTGCTGGGATTGACAAGTGGCCAGCAGCACCAGCAACCCTGTCGTTTTCCCCACAGTGCCCCAGCAAGGCACCAGAGCCCCCGACCACATCAGTGCAGCAGACATTTCCTGAAGAGGAGTAGAAAATGCCAGCAGTCCTCAGCACTTTATATATTTCAGGCAAAATGATGGGACCTGATGACAAAGAGAGAAACTGCAAGCAGCCAGCTCGGAGAAACAACGGTTGGGAAGATCCATTGGGGATGCACTTTACCTACCAGAGCTGAACCTAACCTCTTGCACCATCATCTTTACAAAATTGGCAGCTGAAATACCAAAGATATTTCCCTGCTGAGGGAGAGTATGAGGAAAACTCTCCCAAGCATTAGCTACTCCACAACTCTGAACTCACTTCTAAGACTTCAGAAAGCATCCAAGACAGAAAGCTCTCTTACCACTGTCCATCGAATTGCATTTCCACTTCGGCATGCACACCCCAGCTGCTGATTCACAGATTGCCCTTGGCCTTGACAGGGCAAAGGACCTGCAGAAGTGGAACTAGGAGGTGTGCATCCAGCCCTGGGATCTCCAGCCCTTGCTCTCTAGCAAGGCTCACCTGAATCAGCTTGTGAAGCAGGGCCAGGGGTATAACTCTAAAGACTCCTTCTGAAAACCATGGCTGATTGCCACATCTGTGGGCAATCTGCACCTCTCTTTTACTCCAGAATGCTCCCATTTGTTCCTTTTCCCTTTCCTGAATCTCAGGCAGAAATCACTTAAACACAAGCTGGGAAGTGTAATGTGATGCAATTGGGGGACACAGCAGAACATGCAGCATGAGGAGTAACACCACCTGGGCCAGTAGAGGACACTTCTGCCTGTTCAGAAAACATCCAGGACAAGGAGAGGCTTTGCCTGCTATTGCACAGGCTCTGTATTTGTCAGGGCTCTCACTTTAAATTGAAGAATTTGGACTTGCTGGTTAAATAGACATTATACATCCAGGGGATTCCCTCTCAGACTTTAGCTGTTTTTCACAGTATGAAATGTGGATTGAACACAGAACAGTTAAGATCCACACCTGTTTTCCTTCAAAAACAATTCAGTCTGTGCTCTCATTCCTCCAACACACCACCACACAGTTGATTCTCTGCATGCTATTATAAATCCCAGGTGAATCACTGGCTCTTGCCCTGTAGCATCCCCACCTTGGGGTTTCTGCACCAGCTTTGCCTCTGCCCCTCAGTCTTATCCCACAGTTTGTCCCGAGGACACAACAGAGCTTTGTCAATACACTATTGTTGTTATAGTCCCTTTGGCTTTTCCTCAATTAAGACAGCCAATCATGACTAATTGTTCCTGGTTCTTCGATGGTTTAGTGATGTGAATAAATGTCCCCTCAGGATGATGCTGCATCCACTCAAATCACTCACTTGTGATCTAAATACAAAGGGCATCTAGGTCCTTTGATATGAAATGCTGCTACCTATGACAGGAAATTATATTTACATGGAGAAAAAAAGGCAGTACATTTACTTTAGTAACAGTTACATTTATAACTACAAAAAGCTCAGTGTGTTTGAGCATGTATGTCCCAGTGGCCCCTGTACCACCCCCTCCCTGCCAACCAGATAGAGCTGAAGCTGTAAACACGGTCAGAAAATTGAATAGGATCAAGTAGGTTCCCATCCCTCAGCATCAGCCATTCAGAATCATTTTCGCTTTGACAGATCTGCCTAGAATGGGGCCGTGGTTCCCACACCCCCTTGGTAGCAGGAGGTGCATGTGGGCAGAGCCTCTCCACTGGCAGAGGGGCAGCCTCACTGTTCTTTTGAGTCTGTCCCAAAAAAACCCCACATTTCTCACGGTCTGATAGCAACTTGACCCTGGGGCAGGCAATCCAAGCCACAGCTGCTGCAGCCCCACAGGCTGCCTTTCTGAGCAGGCTGGCAGGAGTACACTGGAGTGAAGACCCAGCTTAAGGAACCACTGGGGGTAGCAGTAGCAGATGCAAACATGTCTTCCTAGGTTTCATGGCCTGCTTGGTTGCTGAGCTCCTTGCTGGACAAGTTGCTGGGCAACTGCAGCTCTGTGCTCAGTTCCCACGAAGCCTTTCCTCTCCATCTCTGCTTCCTCCACTTTCCAGTCCTGGCAAAGATATTTGAGGGGCTTTACCCCATTCTAAGCCAAGCTAGTCCCTCTTAAAGACAAGCTTCTCTAGAGTTCATCAGCACAGACTTACATCCTCTGTGGATTTCTGGTACCACAGGTACCACCTCACCCCAGACTGATGTCCCTGACAACCTCCTACAGCTACTTACGAGCAACATTCATAAAAAATAAATCCATTTCTCCCTTCACAAACTAGTGTGAGTTTGGAGGGGGGCTGCACACAGTAACACTACCTACAAGAAGAAAAGCATGATGACTGTGCCTCACTTCCCCCATAACTTCTCCCTTCTCCCCCAGCAGCCAGTAGACAGCAGGCATCAGCAGCTTTGTGAGGTTCCAAGTAGCTAGAGGAAACTTTGGCTTTCATAAACCATGATCAATATTTACAGGAGCAATAAAGGAGTTCAGAAGCTGCAGTGCAGGCATGATAGAGAAGCTAAGGAGAGGAAAATGGCATTTGAAGTCTTCAGAGGGACATGACAACTAGCTAATCATTACTTAGGGACTATCAGATTTCTTAATTTATTTTGCTAGAGCAGTGTAGCAGTTAAAATGCTGAATAATAAGATGGGAAGTTGGGCCTGGCCCTAGTCTAGGGAAGCAAATGTGTTTGTAACAAACACCTCTCTCTCATACACAGTGTTGGAAGGATAGAGTTCCTTAAGGTGAACAGGATCTCATCTCCCTGTGTTCCAGAACCTCTGCTGATTTGACTTCCCAGGCAATGCCCTTTGCCCTGTGGGACTTCTGCAAGTGAACACTGTGATATATTCACCTGAGCAGAAGGTCTTGCTATTGGTAATTTGTCTGCTTTCTCCAGGTCTTTTCAAGTCAATCAGCCAGGAAGCCTCTGGTGTTGCCCTGCAGTAGGGTAAACCTTGGACTCTTTTGGACTGCATCTTGGTCTGCAAGCCACAGCACCTCAGCTCTGCTCCATGGCCCCTCCAAAGCCCTTTCCCATAGCAAAATACAGGCTTCAGCAGACAACATTTCCCAACAACACACCACTAGGGAAACCAACTCCTCAAAAAACAACACCTTTTGTTATCTATTCTCAGATGATGATAATTTCTCATGCTGCTCTGGAAAAGACAGGGATAGATTTTGGAGTGTAAATAACAAAACAGATGAATTAAGTCTACCTGAACTGCTAGATGAGGAAAAAGCAGAGGGGCAGGATATGCAAAGGATTTGCATGATCTCGTTCAGAGCAAGCTCATGCACGGTTCCTCACAGTGCATCACAATCCCTCCCCACAGAACACGGGATTAAGACTTTACATTTCCACATTTGTGGGATAACCTCCAAGGCCCCGTGAAAGTTTAGCTCTTAGGAAACAGACCAAATGAATCCAGGATCCTTGCAAGACCGTCTGACTTACAGATCATCTGCTTCTTCCTACATAAATTACACTGCTAATAGTATTGCTCAATGAAGACAATGAAACAAATCGAGCCTCTAGCCAATTCCAATAGATAAGGGTAGTTAACCCCGATGTTCTAAGCCATATGCACATCTTTTGTGATGAAAACAAAATTCTAGGAACTCATCTTGGAGCCAGAGCCTCCCATGGATCACATTTTTGCTCTCCTATCTGACCTCCAGCTGGGGCCAACTATTACTGCAAGCAGCAGGGGAATCCTGGGAAAGAAGCTGGGCACACAAAAATGTTGTGAAAGGTATTTAGAAAAGGGAAAGTCAAAATTCTTCAGAGGCCAATCGACTTATTACAAGAATAAAATCCTCTGCCTTCTTGCCATAACCACGGTGGTCTGAGGAATAGGAAGAAATAAGAGATATTGTCCCCAATTCCCATTCCTGCCGTGGTCCAGCTGAGCTGACAGTGGAGCAAAGCTAACCACTGGCGTACTGGCCTGGGAAAGAGATGGGAATTAAATCAGATGCTTGTCCTCCATGCTAAACCTTTTGGAGGGGTACTCAAAAAAGAAAAATATTTGTATGATCCACGAAAGATGCTGGCACATGAGAAAGAACCGAGAGGCACTGGTGGGAAAGATGCAGCATTGAAACTGAAAAACAATCAGAGCGGAAGAAAAGACACAAAGAAAGGCTCCTGAACTAATCCCCCTTTTCTCCTGTGTCCTCTGCCTCATTGCTGAAGATCAAATTCCAGCACACTGGCAACAAAAAAATAAAAATAAATTGCTTAGATCTGCAGATATAGCAGAGAGCACACAGGCACTGGCTTCTCCCATATCTTCTGAAACTTAGGTTGCACATAATCCCCCTACAGTTACAACCCCCCATCCAACTCCCCTAATGCACACCATCCCTCCCCTTGCTGCACTACTGAAGCCAAAGGCTGTGGCTGCAGCTCCCCCCCTTTCTCCACCAGGAGCTGCAGCTGCCCCAAAGTGGCCATCCCTCTTCCCACCCCTGCCCCAGCCTCCACTATTCCTGTTTCATTATGCTCTTATAATTAATTATCTTTGCTCCTTTCCACTTCCTCTCACCACCCAAGCTCCCTCTAGTATGCTCCTCCCTCTACTCTTCACAGGATCTGCTTTGTGTGGGTTTCTGCCTGGCCACCATTATCACCCCTAAAACCCAGATGAAGTGGAGAAGTAACCACAGGAAAATTGCTGCTTTGCCCAGATTAACCACTGGAACAGTGTAGAAAACCAACACTGGCAAGGTCTGCTGCCAGACACAGGGCTTAAGACACAGCATGCAGGCAAGACAGGTAGAGAGACAGGGAGGTGGCCAGATGCCTGGACTATCCAAAGCCACTACTGAAAATGCAAGGTAAATCAGCCACAACAGCTCCTCAGTATTTTCTGCTGTGGCTCTGACTAGTTCAGCCTCACCATCAAGCTGATTTCTGTACTGAAATCTGTTGCCATGCCCTTTCAAACCCTGATGAACACCCATTCTTATGGAAGACTCAGTAGTGCCTTGTAAGCATCACCCCTGCAAGATGGAAGAGGATGATGACCCAACAGATTTGCAAGCCCAGGTCCTCCCAAAGCACAAAAACTAACCTAACCTCTAACACAGCAACTTCTCATAGTTTCTCCCTTGAGCTCTCCAACAAGGTCACCCTTCCAGCTCCACCCTATGCAGTCCACTGGCAAGCTGCTCTCTCCTGTGCAAAAGCTGCCAGCAGGAGCCAATGAGCAAAGGAGGCAGTGGGTTCCCAGGGGGAAGAGGGTAATGCCATGCTGAAGATAGTAGGAGGGGGAACTTATATCCAAGTCAATTAGGATTAATGCAATGTGGGAAAGTATTAGTTCTGGAGCTGTAGGTTTCTCCATTAGAGATTGAAGGCAGATTGGGAAGGGGGGAGTAAAGTGAAGACAAGCTAGCAAAGCCACTGTCTTGGCTCCCTAGTCCTTTTCCTCCTCTCTCTGGTTTCTTTTTTTTGGGAAGTGATGAGGTGTGGATCCAAGACATTACACTCTGGAGATTGTCAGTGGCTCCAGACCCCATTAAGACAGCAGTTTTCTTGCTCTCCTTTCCATCTCTTTTCCTCAATGCCGTTATGCACTGATGGTGGCTTGGCTTGTTATCAATGGAAAGCTAAAGACATTCTCTAAAATGAAACATCACAGCATCAAAGCCTTTGCATTCAACTCCCTGGTCTGAGGAAAGCTCAGTTTTAATGCTGTGGATGACGAGAGCAACAGCAAGGTTAAGTGCTATGAGAAAGGCAAGCAAGCAGGTAGGAGAGGCAGGTAAACTGGACACACTAGGTAAGATGAGGAGCAAAGAAGCAACCAGCAAGAGAGAGAGAGTACACTCAAGGGTCAGAGATTATACAGTTAGAAAAAAAAAATGAGCATTCTATGGGTACCACCCTCTCCCATTTTGCAAGGTCAAAAGGACCAAGCTGGGAGCAACTGCATGAGGAAGGCACCTTCCTCTTCTGAGGGCACCTGCAAGGCAGAAGCCACCTCCAAGTCCAGTGAGTAACTGTCCTCTTTCATCTGTTGTAGATTCCCAGACCACAAGCTCTTTAGGATTCCATGGCCCTCTCTCCCTGCTGAGCACCTACGCAGTGGGGATCTGCTCTTGGCTGCCTTATTGCCAACTCCCAAGGTCTGGAAAGAGCAGCAGGGGCAGATAAACTGGGGGCCACAACCACACCATCTGCTTCCCTTCAAACAAGTGTAATCCGAATAGAAGCAAGGAGGGAAGCATTCCTGAAGCTGAGAAGGTGAAGGGCTCTGCCTTTCCTTTCAGTGCTGACCCTTGGGGCTACAGCAGCAGAGCTATGATCCCTCTTCCAGTGCCTGTTCTTACACCTGTCCTAAGAGGTCCCCAAATCCATTGTGCATTCCTGAGGCAGCGTCCCTGCCAGGTCAGTGCACCATGGAGCTGCTGCACTGTGGGCCAGCACAGAGCAGGCACAACAGAGCCCTCAGCCTGCAGGAGAGGAGGACTTGTCAATATTATTTGCCTGTGAAGTGCCACACATGCCTGAGGTGCTTTATAAATAAGTCAATAAACAAACAACATCAAATTACAAAGAGAAATGAATGATGAACCCTCTTTCTACAGAAATAAATGAGGGTCAGAAATATAAATTATACATCTTTCAAAATCCACCAGGAAGCTGCATTTTGACAATCTGGTGATGCAGAGGAGGTTCTCAAAGCATCCCTCTCTCTCTGAGTAACAGTGGATGGCAGAGCACATTGAGGATGCTCATAAATTCCTGTTTTTAAGAATCCAGTTTTAGTTCCAGTAGCTGTGTTAATTGCTGGAGCAACTAGTTATATATCCATGCACCTAACACGCTGTCAGACCCCTCCTTATTCCAGCTGTGAACTGCTGCATGTGGCAACTCCCTTTGGACCCTTACCCTGCACGGTTTAGCTTTAAGCACCATAATGCATTTCCTAAAGAAGGACATGGAACAAATCAATTCCTTAAAACCAGGCAGATACTAAAGTGTTTCCTTGGATTTGGGGCCTGAAATTGAAGAAGAAAGCCACAAACAAACAACTGGAGCCTTGCCTGGCTTTATAAGCACCAGGAAACAGTGTGCTGCTGTTAAAATGGCAGCCTCATCTTCTGGAACAAGGGCTGAGTCCCCAAGCAAAACCAGGGATGTCATGGGCTCTAAATCTTTAACTAAGTGTTACTTCAGCTCAGCACTAAAGAGGGCAAGGTAGAGGATGAAAATGGGTTTAGAATATTCCCAGTCTTCTTTTTGCTATTATTATTTAAATGGAAAAAAAAAAGTGTTGCAGTTTGAAATCCATTATTTCCCTGCAGTGTTCACAACTCTAATATAGCAGCCCCAGCTGTTACCTTATTGCTTATATAGAAACTACAGGTGTACCCAAACAAACAAAACAAGAAAAGGCTGGAAAGCTAAAGAGAAACAGGGCAAAGACTAAGGACAAGCAGCCTGCCCTCACAACAGTCAGAGACTACTGAAATTTTGCAGAGCTCAGCCCTGGCAAGTGGTGCAGCATCTGCCAAAGCTGGGGCTGTGAGGAGATGCAGGCATTGGGTGAAACCAGCTAAAGCTCCTGTCCCAACATAGACTGTTTCCCTGCTGAAGCCAGCATCACAACCCACCCTTCTTTTCTGCATTGCCAGCAGAGCCTTCTCTGTGCTTGGTTTAGGAACTGCTCTGCTGGTTGAAGTCTGCTTCGAGGGTCTGGAATCTGCCATTAATTTCTGCCCTAAAAAAAAACCCCAACAAAACACACACACAGAAAACTCCCCCACCATAAAATCTTCAGCTCAAAAGTGCATCCTCGGGGAAGCAGTACTGGCTACTCTGAACAATGCCAGGAAGCTCAGACTGGTGTCCAAATTAAGACAAAAGCATCAGAGAGGGACCAAGGAAGGCAGAGCAGGAAGGATGCCATGGCACTGCCAGCTATAAACTCTGACTGCCTTGGGTTCTGCTTCAGGGGAGGGAAAGTGTAAGTGCTGTGCCTAGCTTTATGGTGCACACCCTGCAAAGCCCACGTTGTAAACCTTCCCACCAAGAGTATTAAGCAGGGAAAATACTGGAGATTTACACAGTACTTTTACATTGTAAAATCTAAGATACCAGCAGTAGGTAAAGGACTCTTAAAATGTAAGTGCATAACTTGGTGGTACTACACAAAAATCACAGAGGCCTGAATGAATTCAGATTCCTAGCAGCAGACCAGATAGTATGCATTACACAGAAGAAAATAACACTGTCTCTTCTCATATTATTATTTATGTACATGTTTATGCAGTTAAATTGCAAAAGCTTTCCTTTAAGGAAAACGACACACTGAGGATGTTTACTCTGTTTTTGTTATTACCTTAAATGCATTTCTATTTGATTTCATTATTCAATATCTATTTCCTTTTTTCCAGTTACACTTGGGAGACAGGTACAACACGCACACGTTCCTGCTTCAGTGTTGTGACAACCAGCATCAGAGCTGTGGAAATATCCATTTCAAACCCTGCCTCAGTGCAATCAATCAAATCCTCTGCTACAATAGAGGGAACATAAACAAGGCTCTCGGACTGCAGCTTCTGGTTGGGAGGATGGAGTGCAGCCTGGGGAAGACTAAGGGGGTGGGAACAGAAGAAGAGGAATGCCAGAAAAAAGGATTATTTCAACGGTTCAAAGAGCTTAAAGAGTCTTAGTGGGGATTAAGGAATAAAACAATATATTAAAATTGGAAGGAAGCAAACCCAGGAACTCAACTGTCTTGGTAGCCATAAGAAGGCATGGGCGATGCAGCAATAAAGCCTTGGACATCACACTGAAGTGGAAAGACAGAGACAGCAGGACAACTGTGCTTTATATTGCAAATGCAAAGCCTTCCCAACCCTGAAAGTTGGTAAGCTCAGCCCCTCTACCCCTCTTAGTCACAAGATTGCCATCAACAAAAAAAGCTTGTTCTCATGGTAGCATCTCCTGTCAGGATGCATTTATTCCCAGTAAAACTTCCTAACACCACAGAGGTGACTGTGCAGAGTGCTCAATTCCCACTCTGGTGAAGAGAGGAGCTCTGAAACTTTGGCTTTCAAGCTCTTGGTTACTCAGTAAAACATTTCCAGGGAGCAACTCATCCTGGCTTTCAAAGAACCTTAGTTGAGAGGGCGAGTTGGTGTGAATGTGTGCACAACATCATCGTGAGCGGGGGGAATCCCTCTCTGCATGTGCTGTGTTCTTCCAGTGTGGACACTTGCCTGGTTAGCCAGAAACATGCCCCAGACCCCTCTAAACAAGATCATATGTTCAGGAGCACACTGACAATTAAATGAGAATATGGTGTCATCTCAGTGTAACAGAACTGGAAACCATTTGCCTGGTTCAAGAAACGACAAACTCGTGCTGCTGCTAACACTGCAGAAAACCCTGTCGCTGAGATTTTTACAAACCTTCCCATTACAGCAGCACTGTGCATGGCTGTGTTATATACATGCTTCTTTTCTTCAAGCATGAAAAATGTCAGCCCAGAGGGAACCATCTGAGAAAGTTACAAGCAGGCACTGAGCTTGGTACTCGTTTGCTTACTGTGTTCAGATTTTTATTGGGTTTTTTCCATAATATTTTCTGACAGAAGTGTTGCAGCTTTTTGCTTTCATTTAGAAAGAAAATGTGAAGTAGACATATTTGACACACCAGTGCTTGCTTGAGTTTTCAAGGGAGACTGAAGCCATATCTAGAGACTAATCATCCTGTTCTACCTGCTCCTTGCTTGCCACCCCAGCTGCAGCACCTGAAGGAAACATTCCCACCAATTCATGACTGTCCTCAAGAGTTGTTGGGGGAAAAAAAAGGCCATGAAGACTATCTGGAGAAATGTGTTAAGGAGGTAGAAAGTGTGTTCTACCTTCTGAGATAAAGGGGAAGGACTGACACCAGAGCCATGGTAGACCAAACTACAGCATTACTACTAGGTCCTGGCAATACAAATGCAGCTTGAAAATGAAATTGTTTATCATGGCATTTAGGAACCCTGCTTTAAAAAGCTACACAGCTTACTGTATATGTATTTCACACTCAATTCCACAAGTCTGTAACCTTCTAAGTACATTTTTGATATTGCAAAAATTAGATCAAGCACGGAAAATAATTAATAGACTAAAAGTATTCAGTTCCACCTTGCCCTCCCCCTCCTCATTACTTTCTTTTCTCCCCCCTCTCTTTTCCAAGTGAGCTGGCTGCTACACTCTTGCCCTGGCATTCTCACCCAGAAGGGATCCAGACAGCTGGGTGAGCTCGTTGTTCCAAATGCTTGCTTAAGGGGATATAATAATGAAACTTCAATCTTCCTTGTGCTGTGCCCTACAGCCCCCATACATTAGTACAGAAAACAAGTTGACAAAGCAGAAGACAGAAGTCCGTCAATACTATTAAACCCCTCTTCACTGAGTGCCAGAAGAGAGTGAAGGGTGGGCAACAAAGACAAGACAATTAGTTTTACAATTGAAACATAAATCCTCTAATGCAGGCATGTGTATATTTGCTTCTTTTTTTTCATTTTTGTCTTTCCCTCCCATTTTTTCTTTGTGGGTGTCAAATGCAGACCTGTTTTCCTCCTGCTCTGGTACAGTGTGAGAGACATGTGTAGTCCTACTCCACAGAGGACGAGATGTCCTCTTCTGACTCATACAAGAGATGGGTTTTCCAAGCCTCCTTCATCCCCAGGCTGGGGGATGGCTTGGAGCTCCACTTTGGAATTCTGTCCTGTCTCCTTAAATTCCCTCTGCAGAGCACTCAGCAAAGTCACAGACACAGCCACTCCGTGAGGGGGATGCTGACTGAGGTGAAACCCTGCCTGAGATTGAATCTTCCATGGGTAGGTGGTGCATGGTCTAACTTCCCAGTGCAGTTAATGGAGACTCAGCCCTTACAGGCAGGGAAGTCAAAAGGTTAATTCAGTTGATCAGGAGATGTCTGCTCTAGGATGAGCTGAATTAAGTTCCTAGCCTCAATTGACTGCACTGAATCTCTATCAGCTATAATGGGTATTTAGACACCAACTCACATATAGACACCTACAGGAAGACCCCTAAACTTAGACATTTTAATGTGAAGCTGAACCCCATTCTAGGAATCAAGGAAATTTCTGCCTTTTTTCCAGCTTCCTTGCGACTAAAAATATTTTTATCCCTAAGCCTCAAATCCTCTCTCTTTGCAATACAGGACTAAGAGCTTTCAAGTATTGCATGCACTGAGAAATGCATCACACTGCAGATGAACAGGTTTTGGAGCTCCTTCTTCAGTGTTGCATGAGGCTTTGATGGCCTTGTGTTCCCAGATTCTTCAGCAAAACCCAGCAGGTTAAAGCAGGGTGTGGACCATGCTTAGATAATAGCCTTGACATTTTTGTTATACTGAAAAAGTACTTCTTTAGGTCTGGAAATGCAGGGGATGTGCTTTATAGCACCCCTACCTGAGAGCCCAGATAGAACAGTGAAGCTCCAAGGCACATTAAAATGAAATAACAATATACAACACTTACATCCTTTCCTCTCCAAAGTACTCCACAAGATTTTATTAAATTAAGTCTCATCACACCCTTGGGACACAGGTGCAGTAAATACCTTTATGAGAAGTAAGACACAGAAAACTCTCCACAAATACTCCTCTGTCTGTACAAATTGATTCATTCCAGATGCACCCTTGTGCTGTCATTTCCCACAGAGTTTCAAGCAATCAAAGTTGTACACGAGAGAATTTGCTCATGAAGGTCACGTGGGCAGATCCCCAGGAAATTACAGGAGCAGCAGCTCTGTAAGGGCCTCTCTGTGCTTGGGGTAATCATCCAAATGTTAAGCTAGGCATTGTCAGCACCAGCCTGACTTAATGCATTTTTAATCTATTTATTTTAATTAAGCAGCTCAATGGAAGGGGGAAACCTCTAGCAAGTAAGTTTTTAGGTGGAAAGCCAGTTTGCTTTCCACCACACAAGTAATCCCCTTCTGTGCAGAGGCTGAGCAGTGTCTCAAGGATACACTGAGTAACAGATGGTCTTGACAGTCACACACCAGACACAAAGATGCTGGCAACTCAATAATCAGCCCTTTCTGTTTGGTGCCTTAAGACAAATTATTTCCTGGAAGGAACAGTAAGAGATAGAGATGCCTGACCACATACTTTTTATTCAGAATATCTTTATGTATAAATGTATAAAGCAAACATGCACCCACATAAAAAGCCAAATGGAAGAAAAACATTCCTACAAGGAAGTGAAATATTTTGGGTCTTAAATTTTGGTCAGGATGTGGTGAGGGGGAGAAGAAGCAATCAAAACCCCAAGAGTCAAAACTCCACAAGAAACAACAGGAACAGCACTAACTTGTACCTGGGACAAATAAAAATCTAGCCAGATTGCCCCTTGTAAATATGGGAAACTGAGAAAGAACATCTTGGATATTCTTAAATCTGAAGGACTGTTTGCAGACAATACAGAGTTTTGAATCATTTGGCTTTAATAACTGCAAGTAGGAAAGACATTACAAAAATCCCAAATCCTCCTGAAGTTGTTCTGCAAACTGAAAAAGCTACATTTTTTTAAAAATTAATTGTACAACCCAAATGATTCTATTAGCTCTAATTATCAACTATAATTTACAGACAGAAAAACCAAGGTGGGGAGAAGCTAAAAGCAGTAACCCTTTGAACATCTAAGGAATTTTTCACAGTTTTGTTTTAGATCTGAGGCATTTTTTTCTGTCTGTCACCTCCCATACCCTACAGCTCCTCAGCTCTATTGCCTGGGAATGACTTCACGACTATGACCATGCCACAGTCCCTGATAAATTGGAAGACCTCATGCTCTGGGCTGGGTCAAAGGAAGCAAGTTCTCAGACTCCCAAAACCAAAGCACACCAAAAACACAAACCACATACAAACAAAATGAGGCACACCACCCCTCCTAAAAAAAACCAAAACAAAACAACCCACCCAAAACACCAAAAAATCATTTACCCCTTTGAAATTCTCTTTGAAAACAAAACAAAACCCCAGAATTTCATCAACATATGATAAGAACAAAATCATCTTTTGGCCAGCTCCTGACAATATAGCTTTTATATAGAAACAGCCACCAGCAAATTCAGAGGGTGTTGCCCATGGGAGCTTGGATCAGATAAGGTATAGATTTCCCTGCATGCCTCTTCCCCCCCCCACCCCCCC
>JAOEGS010019504.1:0-15283 GCA_025447755.1 Corythornis vintsioides | reverse complement strand
CAAAAATTATGAAAGTGGAAAAAATATTTTTCCATTACAGAACTGTTAAATCCAGCTAAAACTGAAGTCCAGAAATGTAAGGTAGGAGATAAAAAGCCTTTGTGACAATTAGTATGCAGTCTGCATTACTGAGGTGGCCCATGAAAACACTGTGGATTACAGGTAGGAAATCAGAGCAGTGCCAAACCATGGCTGTCCTTTTCAAAAGCAGATATCCAGGTAGAGATCCCTGAGGTCATAATTCATGTGGATAATTGACCTAACTCAATCTTGGTGAGACATCCAAGAATTTCAAGGGACTGGGACAAGTATTTAAAAGCTCTAAGCAAGTCAGCAGTACTTCACACTCTTGTAGGTCTAGTTACACACCTACCCCTTAGCAGCTCTTTTTGAAAACTTTGCCTTCACTTGTGACAAAATTAGAGGAGATGAGGAGAGAGAATTTACCAAAAAAATCCTTGTCCAAAACACTTCCTCCTGATTTCTCATTCATGCCTCTCCTTTTTTTTCATAACCCTTGTCACTTCAATGACCTTTTTTTTTTTTGTCTTTTTACTGCTCACATTGCTATCTCTTTTCTCTTTTTCCTTTCCTTGTAAAAGCCAAGCCTCTGCAGCAGGCAATTAAAAGGAAACAAGATTGTATCTGTCAGGTCTGCACTGTAACAAGAAATCTCCATAATGATGCCCTTCCAGCAAGCTACTCAGATGCATTAGCATTATTATTTCCCATTAGTGCAAGTGGCTGCTGCACAAATCAAATTCTTCCAGATTTCTGAAGGCTTTTCTGATATATTTTTTTTCTCTCATCAGCCCAAGTAACAGGACAGAGAGCTAACACTGCCTTGTTTTAATGGCACAGACCTGGCCTCCTGCCTGGGAACTAATATGGGCTGAAAATATAGAAATCTACATTAAAATGAGATTGACAGTGCTTCTTTAAATCAAGGACCTTTTCTGACATAGGCATCACATTTTACAATTCAAATATTAGCTATAAATATTTGCACAATCCTGACAACATACTTTGTGGAATTGATGCTAGCTTGAGAGCTAAACTCTATTTCATTTCCTAAGCACAGTGCTTACAAATCTGAGGATCCCTGACTAGCTCCCAGCAGAGAGAAAAGAGCTAGTGTGAATCTCATGGTATTAGCAGAACAAATTTTCTCTCAGAAAAAAAAAAAAAAAAAAAAGGAAAGGATTTTCCATACTCTTCAGTAGAGGCCTTTCTGACTATCTGTGAGATAACAGAAGGAGACAAAATAATAGCTCAAAATATCTTGGGTGGGCTTTTCCAACTCTCATTCTTCATTTTTCTAGAGGGATTGCAGGGTAGTGATGCAGGGGGGTAGTGATGACAGAAGACTGGATTCATACCCTTTGTGGTATTTTTCAGCTGTGAGTGTTGCAGGGAGTGTGTGCAGTGTCTGGCAGTAAAAGGGAAAAACTGAATGAAGCTGTTTAGCTGGTCTGTGCTTCAGTGTGAAATTCAGCCACTCACCAGCACTAGTGGGCAGGGGACTGTGACCTGCTGACTGGAGAGAGGCAAGAGTGGAGGGTGACATGAAGGAGATCCACCTGACTTTTGCTGCATGTTTGAATTGGATGCCTTGTGGCAGTGCCTTGTGGCAATGTTTCCAAAAATGCTGTGTTTTCACACCAAAGATAAGCAGGTAAAATGGAAATCTTTGGAGTTAGGTTGTGTTTTAGCAGTGCCAGATTAAAAGCAGAAGGGACAGCTCTAAGCATATAATTCAGCTCTGAGACAACAGGGTACACTTGAGAAACACAGTCTGCTCACAGGCAGCTTCATCATCAGCTGTGGGATGGGAAAAGACACTGTAGGTGTTCAAGTAAGTGGAGGAATAACTGTGACAGCCACTGGAATTCTGTTTTCACTGACTCATCTGAGGATATCTTTGCTTTTTACAAATGTCAGCTCCTCAAGGTGCAAGCAAAGAAACTATTCAGTGAAAGGAAGAAATGAGAGCAATAGCAGGAGCTGTCACCCCAAGACACACACCCTGGAGGAATTGTTAGCTAATTAGCACATCCCTTCTGGGAGAGAAGCAGACATGGTTTAAATTCTTAGGTCTCATGTATAAAATATCAAACAAGGGTTAAAAGAAATGGTACCAAGGTACTGCCCTGTGAAACTTAACTGCAGAGCTCACAGTAAGGTGACTGCTGTGATTTTTGTCTGTGTGGTAGTCACTGTGTACAAGGAATAGGGAAAAGCTACCCAAGAGCAATGATTTGTCCAAATAAAAGCAGACATTCAGAGAAGCTTGTACTTACCAGCTGCTGTTCTAAAGATGGGATGGAATCATGGTGGCCATAAATGATACTGGGGTTATACTGGCTGAAGAGGACAGGATAAAACACCTTCTTCCCTGGAAATTACAATAGGTTATTTATTTTTTAAGCTGTAGAAAACACACTTCTCTTTCCTATAAGATGCTGTCCAAGCCAGAGCAAATCCAGACAAAGTCACCAAGTTTTGGACTGAGCCTACGTTCTCTGCATGCAAATGTGAATGTGAAGATATAATTAACAAAAAGATCCTGTTCCAGAAAGCACAGGTGCTGAAGGCAAGAAATTCAGCCACAGTGGGAGCAGGAGTGTTACAAGCTTTCAAAAGCCAGCCTGCAATGGCTTTTTTTATACATGTTTTAAGTCTCATCTTCTCTGAGTTTCAAGAATGATTTACAGCAGCTTCATAGCCAGTTCAAAGGCAAGAATACTCCAGTGAAAGCTGTTGCACAATAGGTAAAAATCTGCTGAAAGACAATACACTTCATGAGTAGAAGTACCTGGCTGAGTGTTCAATCTGCAGGTGTTTAGGAATTCAGCTGTGAAGTATATGTCCACATCACAAAAAAAGAGAACAACATTGTTTCCTTTCCAAAATCGAGCACCAATGTCCAATCCTTTACCTCTGGAAAATTCTTCATTCAACTGGATGAAGGTAAAGTTCTTGAAGTTGGTTGACCTAGGAGAAGGGAAATATTCAGCAAATTATCCTGTCCTTGCAGCTCTAAGTCAGGGAGTGAATCCAATATGAAATAATTAACCTAGAAATCTGTAGTATCAAAGTTTGAGGGGAGTTTGAGGGAAGTTCTATCGTCTGAGCCTTGAGGACTTTTCCACTATGCCTACATTCAGCACTTGGTCTGTGTATTCCTGCACCAGCATTCCTGCCACAGACATTCTTTGGGCAGACCTCACAAATATCCTAACAAGTCTTGGACAAAAAGACCTTTAGTAGGCTAATATAAAATACCTGTGGTCACACCTGTATCTACACAAGGGGCTTGCCATTTGGAGACAACAAAAGGTTACAGTGCCACATGATCTCACAAATACAGCTGTGCCAGCAACCAGGATAGACCTGGTTCCTGTGTGCCCTGCTTTTGGGAGACAATTTGCAGTCTTAACAGTTCAAAAACACTGAAGAAGTTACCAGTATGTTAAAAAAAAAAAAAAAGCTGCATTGAGGTAAATTCAGTAAAATCTGATCTGTGGTTCTAAAAACCAACATCAAAACCCACAGGTGTGGGGCTGTCAGAGTGACACTGTTTTTATCTGATGCAAAGGAAAAAAAAAAACCCAACATTTTCTCCACTGCAGTTTAGAACTTTTTGGCACACTGATGAGTTTGGACAGCTACCTAGTCTCTGATTCATGGTATGATCAGTGGATATCAACAGCCCACAGCAGACATTCATGTACTTACTTGGAAGTGTTTTCAAGTATGGATTTGACTTCATTCATTTGTTCTTTCCCAAAGTAAACTACAGTGAGGTGAATTCTCCCATCCTGCTGAATGCCCATTTCCCTAGGGAACAGAGACAGGTTTGTGACTTGTCCCAGAAATTCACTTTCTTCAATCACCTCCACCCCCTGGGGAAGGCAGAGTTGGGTGAACCCTCAAAAACATTCCTGAGGGCAGAGATCCTTGTCCTGACAAAGGGGCTCTGTCAGATGGGACAGAAAACTGTGGAAGACTATCTTTTCCTAGGAAAACCCTCTGTAAGCAGTGTTTGTTATATTAATAGGAGGACACTGTTAAATCAGGCCATCCAGGAAGAACTCCAGGAGAACCTGAGGTGTTTTTGAAGATGGTATACATGACTTACCTCCTAACCTTGTGGGTTTTGGTTGGCTGGTTTGGGTTTGTTGGGTTTTTTTGGTAACAATGTTCCAGAGTTCAGATCTTTGGCATTTTGTTAAGAAACTAAAAGCAAAGTATCAAGCAGAAATCAAGGCAGTAGCCCAAGGGTAGGCCAATCTGAACTAATGCCAGACATCATGCCTCACTTGCAAGAGTTCATCTATAATCAGCAGAGAGATCAGCATGACCAGAGGGTGATTACTTCCATCCTAACCAAGCATCTATCAGATGGCTAATTTAGATGAGGAGACTATTTTTAGACAGCTGCAATTAGACAAAACAAATCCCATTGTAAGAGCAGTATATGTTGCTACCACAGTCTTTTCTGGGAAGCTATTTAAAGCCACATCTCAATTAAATTCTCCCTCCAAACATCAACTCTGTGCTGATAAATGGAAGAAATGGAAAAGCAACTATCCTGAAAGTTGAAATATATTTCCTTCTTGCCTCTTATTGCCTTCATCTTTTCTCTAACAGGGTCTGGCAAAGTGTTTGGGAACATTAATTCCTTTTTTTTCCCCTTAGAAATGTTCCTTTACAACCAGTGGCAGAAATGTTCCTGTTGCCACAGTGGTGTGTGCCCCAGCAGAACAGATTGAGACACACTGCAAATCAGAAACCCTGATGACTGGAACATAATTGCTTTTCCTGCTAATCACAATGCATTAAGCAGACAAATGCCTTTCAATATCTCCAATATATTTTAAAAAATGACTTCTAAGTGGCACAAGGAGATGTTATGGAAAAGCAGAATGGTTTTTATTGAGTGTTAACTCCTGAAATGGCATCTTATTTTCCAAGTAAGACAAAGTAAAGGCAGCACTGGCATGGAAACCCACCTGAAATTCTGCATGAACTGCCGGAATTTGCTGGCTCTCTTGGCCAGGGGCACAATGACATTAATAAGTGTGTCAGCTATATTGACATTTTCATTTTTCACTTTCATTACAGGACCAAATGGCCGGAACAAAACAATCTTCTTGAACTGATGCTTTGTGTCTCCTTTGAAAGTCAGCTCGTACAACGTGCCTTTGTCTTTTTCTGTCCGGTAGATCCCTGGGGGGGAAACAAAAGAGGGGAGATTTGGGAGCAAAGCTGTGCTTCTGGAGGGGAAAAAAAAGAACGTGGAGTCTTCATGCTTTACCTAAGCTGAAAAGGCAGCAGAGGTGTGAGACTTTTAAAGCAGAGTGCAGCTCCACATCGTTTGGAAGCTGTTAGGGACTCAGCCCCAGGTGGCAGGAGCTATTTGGTATTCTCCCAGGCACATTCCAAAGCTTGGCTGAGTTACAGACCCCTCAAGGTTACTACCAATTGCTTATACTCAGTATAACCCAGCAGACACTGTGTCCTTCTTTTTCTGACTGCTCCAACTGCACACTGCAGGAGTGCATGGCAATAGGGATGCAGAGAAAGGCAGCCTGCCTCTGCAGTATGAGTGATTAGGCCATCTCCCAGCAAAGCAATTTCCTGATGAGCACATTCATTTCCTCCTTTCTGGGAGGTTTTCTGGAAAGCTTCCTAATAAAACTATGCAACCAGGCCCCAGCAGCCATCAGCTTCCCCCACTGCAGATTAGGACTAAACTCTCCTGTTTATCCAGCTCTCAGGAGACTTTTCTTTGTGGCAACGATGCCCACTCCTGGGCACCCGAGTAATAGCCTGCAGGGATCACACTATGGAGTTTCTCACAGGCCAGGACACAATCCCATTAGACAGTCTCCAAGGGTATTTAATTTATACAAGCATGTACTTCTTTCCTGTATGGAATGAACTTTGAACATATCCAAGGGGTGAGACTGGTCCTCTGCTGAGAGCTGGCAGGAACTCTGAGAGTACTGGTCATGCCCCACTGAAACACTATTTTGATACCTTAAATGAGTTAAAGATGGCAAAAAGCCTGTAGATTTTACCCACTCAGAATTTACCTGCTCAGATTTTACCCACTCAGATTTTACCCAGTCCCTCCAGCACAAAATGAAATAAAGCTTTTTCATATATTTCTCTTAAGTTTAAGCAGGAATAATTAAATGCTAATTCTAATGACTGGTTAAGCCACCACAAACATCCTAACAACTTCATCAGAGTATAATGGCATTGCCTTCCATCTCTTGCAGAAACTCAAGAGACAAGAAAAACATCTCTGGAAGAAAGCTCCCCTGCTTGTTTATTTGTGGTGTTTTGTTTTTTTTTTATTCTCCATCTGGTTTGAAGAATAGCCTGACCAAAATAATGGTGTGTTTGGTTTTACATCTTTCTATTTTCCTTCAATACTGTGCACCTAACCCATAGACTGTCAGGTCTCCTGTGAAGCTCTAGGCCTGAGGTTTCTTTAAGAGCAGTGACATAATCTCTTCATCTTCTACTGGAGCTTTTACATAAGTATGTCCAGAACATCTAGAAGATCAATTAGGTGTGATTTTATCTCTCTAGGGTTCTGTGGAATTTCTTATCTTTACTATGATTGTGTAAGTGGTTTATTTTACCTTCAGTTGGTTAATACTATAGCAAATTTACTCATGTGTTCTTCACTTTATGCTTGATTTTTATTATGAACTGATTCAACAAATGTTCCAACCCTCCCTTCAGCAGAGTAGATGAATCCAGTGAGATAGCAGCTCCATCATTCTTTTACTGGTAAAGTTTTACTGCTGTGCCCTTGACTCCCTGTGGTTTATTTATATTGTCTGCCCTGCAGACCATGAACTCCAGCTGTTATTGAACTTGAGAACACTTGGTGACCTACTAGTCTCTGCATTTCCTCTTTCATGTGGCCAGAGAAAGGCAACCTGGGTCTTAGAATCTGCTCACACATTTATTCCTACAGAAAGCCTGCTGATGATCTGAGTGTGCTGCTATAAAAGTGGGAGCAATAAGGAGGTGAGGGGAGGATTATAGCAGCTGAACAGCCCAAGTGTCTCTGGGAGGAGAGAAGCAGAGCAGAGTAGCAGCCAGATGGATATGTTTCAGTCCCCAGGGAGGAGGTGTGGTTCTCTTGGTTTTGAATAAGAAAAAAAGAATGGAAAATTCCACCACATGTCAGTTATTACTCCTGGAAGGAGAACTGTGGGAGAATCCTCTCAAACTGCATGTAGCAGCAAATCTGCTGAGAAGGAGTTGAGCTCAGCTGTAAGGTACTAGGGTCCCTGTCTAATTCCCACACACAAGTGGTTCTGTCTAGAAACTGCAGAGGATGCTCTGCTTGTTTTAAGGGATCCCAGCCACAGAGATAAAACATTCCTCCTTAAATATGCTTGAGGAAACAGTTTTGCCTTTGAAAAGCCAAGAGTTAAGGCACGAAATAGAAGAAGAGAACAGACCCTAATCAAATTAATTCCCCCACACCACCACTCTGCCTATTGGTTTTTGGTAGCAGTGAACCAGAAAAGTGATACCAGCAGGTGCCAGATGTTCCAGCAAGTGCCAGGTGTGGCCCACACAAGAATAACTTGCACCACTCTACATGCCAGTAAACTTGGGATCAGCTACACACTTGAGTAAAGCCCCTGTCAAAGGCTTTGCTTGACAGGGCGGCCACAAAGACACATCCAGAGCAGCAGTTCAGGTTCTGAATCCTATCTGTGCCTCAGATTACCTGATTTTCCTTCAGCACATCTCTCCATTTTCAGCTGAGGGCAGTAGCCCCACCTTTAATGTAAGAGTTTCATACAGCTTTTGTGTGTCCTTATTGCTAAGCAGCTGGAAGATAAAAAGCTTACAGTGTTCATTGGCATTATTTTCAGTGCAGACCTAGGATGTATTTTCCAGAAAGTTCCAGCTGCCCCAGGCAGTTCCAGAGAATGGAAACAGCTGGTTTTGCTGGCTGGGTAACACTGCTCATGGTTGCTGTGTTGCTGGATAGGTACAAAACTGCCAGCAGCTGCCATGGAATGCAGCCTGTTACTAACTTGTTGTGGAGGGAGTGGCACCTGCTGAGCACCATCTCCAAAACAAGTTCTGAGTCCAAATTATACTTGAAATGCAGAACTGGAACAGAAAACTCAGTCCTCCCTTCTCCTGCTCGAGTTATACAGAGCAATGGATTTTTTTCTGTGCTTTGATTGGCAGTTTTGGATGTTCTTGGAGAATGAAAGAAGGGGGAAGAGACTGCCAAGAGATAACAAGAGACCTCCAAAGGAACTCAGCAGGGAAATCTTCCAAGTCAGCTATTTGTTTCCAGCCCTGATGCATGGATCCTTGCATTTGCAAACAAATCTGTTTGCACTGGTGGAAAGAGATTTTGGGTCTGCCCTGCAGATGAGGACACTAGGAAGGTTTCTGGAGCTCAGCCTGAGCAGCACACATGGCTCCAGATGCCACAGTCACATGCAGGGCTTCCTCCCTCTGGATTATTTCACCATGGTATGTGAAAGCCAGGAAGGCCATTAGTGGATGAAGAGCCTCCAGAGAGCCAGCACTGCAATGTGAATCCCTTCCCCGTGCCACACCAGAACCTGCCTTGTTCCCCAAGGAGCCCCTTAATTGTGCATAAAGGCAGTTTCTAAGCAAAAGGGTAACTTTAAAAGGACATTAATGAATGTATGGCAGGAAACATCTCCTTTCCCCTCTCCCTCTCCCCATGAAAGAGCTGGTGCTGAACAGCCACACACTTGTTCAGATCCTATAATAAACATCAGAAACATCTTTTGAAACTCCACACTTACTGCCTTGATATTAGGGTGAGGGTAAAGACTGTTTAGCTCATTTTAGAATCCAAGAGGTAAGGTGCACCACTCCCAGTGCAGGAGATCCCCTGTAAAGGTCAAGCTTTCCTAGTCATTTGAAGTTGTAGGTGATGCCAACTGAGTTACTGATCTCCTCAAATGTTATCCTCAAAGCTTGTCTTGCCACTCTGACTCTGGCAGAGCTGTATAGGTGGAAATAAGGGTAACACTGGCATCTGGGTTTGAACTACATTTGTCAGTCTTAACACTGACAGTGAATTAATTCTGCAGTTTCTCTTGAAACAGCATCTCTGGGTCACAGAACTAACATCATCCAAGACATCTGTGCTCTGAGGTAACACCCACCTCCCTCAGCAAGGCAGTCAGCACCAGAACACCTCACTATCACTATGTGGACCTTAGAATCATAGAATCATTCAGGTTGGAAAAGACCCTTGGGGTCATCAAGTCCAACAATTAACCCTACTCTACAAATTTCACCCCTAAACCATGTCCCTCAAAAACACATCCAAATGCCCCTTCAACACCCCCAGGGCTGAGGACTCAACCCCCTCCCTGGGCAGCCTATGCCAGTGTTTGACCACTCTTTCAGTGAAAATTTTTTCCCTAATGCCCAGTTTTCCCCTCCCCTGGTATAGCTGGAATCCTTCCCCTATTGTTCTATCACTAATGACTTGTGAGAAGATACTAGCACCAGCCTCTCTACAATAGCCTTTCAGGTGCTGTAGAGAGTGAAGAGGGCTCCCCTCAGCCTCCTCTTCATCACACTAAACAGTCCCAGCTCTTTCAATCACTCTTTCTAACACGCTGTCTGCATACAAACCTTCAATGAAGTCAGAGGCTGTGTATACACGGTGCTTTGTCTTGCTGTCCCCCTCTGGACTGTTTAGACTCCCAGCTGCTAACTCAATCACCTCTATCAACTCATCTCTCTTATCCTTCCTCACAGGTTTCTCTTCTGGGTGGCGTGTCAAGCCTGTCTCCAGCTGGTAAACCTTCTGCAGAGTAAAGCTCTCAAAGGGCACAGCTGCATACTCTGTGGACAGCTTAATGCCACTGTGCACCTCTGCTTTGTCTATTTGGGAACGGAGGAAAGCCAGCAGGTTAGCCTGGGCCTGCTGTGGGTTACTGTGGTCAAGCTGAATGTCCAAGGGGTCTGAGTACTGGTCCTGCACGTGCTTAAGCTTCTCACTCCTGCCCTGGAGCTCAGCCTTCAGTTGGGTAATTTGTTTCTTCAAGCTGATGATGTAGTTGCGGTGTCGCTCTTCCTGTTCCTGCAGAATGGCTTCATATCCCTCCTTTGCAGTGGGCCCGTGCACCCTGGGCAAGGCAAGCTGCTGGCTGTCACCCTTAGGTGTGCAAGCCAACATGTAAACAATAGACACTGAGCAACAGGCCACCACCAGCAGGCCTACACATCTGGGGAGAAGTAGAACAAATCCTCGTCGGAGCATCATCTCTCAGAGTCCAACGCCAGACACACGACGGTTCCTCTGTTCCTGCAGTGCCACAGAGGCCCCTGGATTTGGAATGTTCCTACACAGATGCATCTATGTGCAGGAATTGGCTTGTTCAGCTCTCTTAAAATGTGTGCTCTGCCTCTCTAGTGGCAGCTCTCTGGTGTTTACCCAGCAGGACCAAAAGACAAACTGTGAAGCAGGCAGGGCACCTCCCGATCCTCACGGCAACACTGATGCTGCTGCGACATCATCAGCTGGTGGCTGGTGGAGCCTGAAGACCTGGAAAGACAAATGACAAGGACAGTCATTCAAGCATCTTAGAATGTGGTCATTGTGTCCAGATAACTGAAAGTGTTCTAAGAATTTACCTCATTTCTCAACTGCTTTGGCAGATCTCAGAGCTGTCAAGGGCTTGGGTGAAGACCCCAGAGGTGTCAAGACCCTTACATGGGAAATCCTGCATGCATGCCTTTCATTTTAATAACATGGCCTATTGCAAGTGAAAAACTAGTCCAGGTCCTTCTGGTGAGATGCTGAAGTGCTCAGTCCATCCATCTAAGGATGGTTCTCCAAGCATTCCCAACTCCCAAAGCACTCAGGTCAGCCCCAGGGCTACCACACACATTGCAGCTTCCAGGCATGCTTTCCAGAACACCAGCTGGCAAGTGTGGTCCCATTGAACTTAGGAAGTCTGTGCTGGAGTAGAAATTTGATAACCAAGAAACTAGAAAATATTATCAAGATCAATTCCTGCAACTAATTGGTTTTTTACATATCCCACCAGGTGCTCCCCTAAAAAATCAAAAAACTAGGGATGGGATTTTTTCAGGAGCCTTCAAATCAAATGCTACCCAAAACCAGGGAAAGCTTTGCTTCTATTAGGAGGCTGTCATCATTGCACACTACATTATCATTTCAAGACCTTCTGTTTCTCATAACATGCCTTTCAACAATGTGTTTTCCACACATGCTCTCTGCCTAGGAATGAAGACCACAGAGGAAGGTCAGTGAAAGCTGGCTTAGGGATTTTTAAAACTTAGAGAAGTTCAAACATTATGTATCTTTTTTTAGTAAAACTTTCTCAGGTTTACTTAGAAACAGAACAGAAAAATTAGATGACTGAACACAAATACTGATCTAGCTGCTTTAAAGCAATTGTGCTGAGAATGCTACCAGTGGGATTTTCAAAATCCCTCAGTTTTGGCACAAATCCATGCTGATGCAAGGAACTTCATCATTTACTGAACTGACAATAGACTTAGGCCAAGGCTCAGTGACATCCTAGATTACACTGTGGTTTCTTAGACTTGAACACAATTAAATTAACTCCTGGATGTTCTTCCTTAGGATGCATTTGTGATGACACTTCTTTTGACAATGGAGATATCAGAGTCATATATCCTCACCAGCAGATCCTTAAGCAAAAACAGTTGAGCCAAGAAGAAGAGTTTGAGTTATTTTCAGTTTTTTTCTAGTCCTCAGTCAGTCTTCTGTAGGACTTTTTTCAACTGCTACATGACTTTCCCTCCCAAGTCTCAACTGACTATTACTCTATATACAGCAGTTATGCAGAGATATGTCAGATCTTTGAACTGTTATCAATATTTTATCAGTCTGCAGAGCTTCTAGAATCCACCAGCCCACACACTTTTACAGTAGAAATTGAGGTGGCTAGAGCTATAAAAATACTACTGTCTTTTTCTCAAAGTAATGCTGAATGGCCTTTAGAGTATTTACAGGATTCTCCAGAAAATGTCAGTGTTTTCAAAGGAAGATTTGTTGAAGAAAATAGTCAAGCAGCAGGAAAAATGATAGGATGAAGTTGGCACCCTTACCTTTTTGTTGTGATCTTCTCTTTGGAACATCTTGGTCTGCTCCAGCTACTCCTCAGCTTGCCACAATCTTCTCCTGTTTATCTCCCTTCTTATGCCCTTCCCAGAAGATGCAGGTACTATAAAAAGCACTGCCAACCTCAGAACACCTCTTCATGGCTTTCACATTTGCCAGCTGCCTACATCTTCAGTCTGTCTCCTGTGTGGTGAGAGGCTGTAGTGGAGATGCTTCCTATGGATGCTCTCTAAAAGCTGCTCTCCTGCAATGTAAAGGAGCTTGTCAAGGCAGGGAAAAAAAATCCATCTGGGCATTTCTAACTCCAGCAATGGGTAGAAGACTGCAAGAAGGTAGTGTGCAGTGAGACAGGGTCAGGAAGTGGTGAGATGTAAGTCCATAAAACACTGCTGGGCTTGTATGCTTCACTTCACACAATTAGTCCATTGACTGAATTGGCAGAAGCTGAACATCACTGAAAGGATTAGTTGTGCTAACATGGTATAAACTGAAATTACATCTCAATGGCTTAGATAAACACACCATTTCAGTTCTATAAGCAGCAACAGATTTGAGTTTTGGGTGAAGAGCTCTTCAAATGTTGACCTTAAACTGCATGTGTATATATATAGCTATCTTCACTAAAACATACTGGGGCTCTCTCTTCTCTCATTCTTTCCTCTCTATTTTTCTGGTTTGTAATCTCACCCATCAAAGATACATCTTTAAAAACACTTGAGGGCAGTAAATTAACTCAGTTTTGTCCTCTGAAAAGAACAAGGAATTCAAGCCTTGGGGTTTTCCACCTTCTTCACAGGGATTTTGCCATTCCTGGAGTTGTGCTGATGACAAGCATTCAATACCTTCCCTCTGCTGCTGGATCTGTCTTCTCCAACTGCACTGGTGGCTCTGATGACATTGCCTTACAGTGCCATTTAACCATACAGCTGCTACTGTCTGCTATCCCAGGGGCACACTTGTGAAAGCAGTCCCAGTCCACACCAGTGCCAAAACAAGCAGATGAAGGCAACACTGAAGGTGGTCACAGCTCAGCTGCACAGACAGTGCAGGGATGGGAACTCCTCCTAACAACCTCTCTGTTGATTTCACCAGAGCCACAGTTTCACACCAACTGAGAGAGCCCCAGATGAAAGGGAGACAAACTGAAATGTCAAGGTTTTTCCAGGAACTGACAAAAAAACCTCTGTATTTCACAGCAGTGAGCTGCATCAAGTGGTATTAGTCTCTTTGCAAAGAGAAGCTTTAAGGAATGCACAGTGGTGAGGCTGCTGGCTGAGGAAAAGGACATGGATTCTAAAAAAGCCTCTGTTTGGAAAAGAATCTTCGACCTCAGCTCAACCTGCTAGCCCAGCCATAGGTCAAGCTCAGCTCACAGAGGTGCTTTTCACTTGTTTGCAAGGAGCTTGGGCCCCAAAATATCTAACCACAGAAACAGGTTCTGTCAGCACTGTAAGCACTGTGTCAATGGCTCTGCCCAGTGCAGGCTGCTGCTCTCAGTCAGAGGGAGTGGCAAAACAAGAAAGTTGGTTGGCTTGAAATTTTGGGTGGTGTGCACCCACCACCATTACTCACCAGCAGCTGGATGTTTAATGGACTGGAAAGATACATGAAATTCATCTCTGCACAGAAAAGATGAGGTATTTCAAGCCTGAATTTTTGATTCTTAAAAAACAAGCTGAAAATTTATGCAGAAGAGAGGGACACAAACCAGTATCTCTTTGTAGATTATCTCCCTTTCCTCCCTCTTCATGTTGAGGATGGCAATGGATGGAAAAAGAGCAGTCATGTTTGCAGAGGCAGTGACCTCTCAGCACATAATAATTCCATGTTTTTAAGGATTTTCTGCCACAGCTTCCTATTGCAGGGTGCCAATTACCATTTTAGCTCACAAAACTTTTTGAAATTCCTTTTTTTTTTCCCCAGTAGTAGCAGTGAATGGCAGGAGCTGCAATTAGTTTTTGTGTAGGTGTCTGAAACATCTCCACTGAACAGCAGCACATGTTGCAGGGAGAGTTCACTAGAGTCAGATTAATCTCCCAAATGAGCTATGTGGAGGAGGAAACAGATGTTTCACCTTTAAGTGCCTCAGAAAAACAAAACAAAACAACCCCAAAACACAACAAAACAAACCCTAAGACATTCTACAGCCAGTTTGCATTTGCCTTGAACTTCTTAATTACACAGCACTACAGAGAAACTGCTTTAAATGTTAGGAATAAGATTTCACCCCCCTAGTCCTTAGAATGCAAAAGAAAATTCTCTTGCAATGCCAAATCATGAATTGTTGACTCCTTCTCAGCCCAGTTCATCTGCCTAGGGCTAAATTAAAGGATCCATCTGGTAAAGTGACTGGGTGCACCTTCATACCCTTCCCTTATTGTTCCCCTGTTAAAAAACACACCTCTGCTCCTTGTGTTGACATTCTCACATCCCAAACAAAGCACTTGGAACACCAACATTTGCTTTATTATTGACAGAGCCCTTGAAACAGTCAAGAAGGGCTGTTAAGAAATAGCACCCAGATTCAAAATGCTAAATGTCAATATTTGAAGAAAGCAGAAAACTTACTGGGGAAAGAAAAGAATCTTCATTTCCTACCCTTTGATTCCAGAGTCATCTTCAAAAGGAAATCTTCCCTGTAGTACTACTCATACTCTCAAAGAAGGTCTCAGTATCTAACTCCACCCACAGAAAGACAATTAATTCCACTGTTCCCCTCTATAATGAACAATTATAACCCGAGTGCCTTGCAAATAGGTTACAACAATTATTAGAAGCAAACAAGCAACCCTTCAAAGCATTAATGTTCCTGGAAATACTGTGGTTTCTTCTGGTGAGGGAACTTGGAAGTGACTGGTTTTACATTCAATGGAATCTTCTTGCTCTCCAAGTTACAAAACCAAAGCAGAAGTTACAACTTTTCCCTTCATCTGGACCCCAGTGCTGCTGATTTAATCAGTTCCCTCTTACCAAGGTAAATTGGTAACTTCTCAGAGTTCTTACAACTTATACAGTAATGATTTCCATTGCAGTAGAAATCCAGGAATATTTTTTTTTTTATAGCATAATTATTTCCATTAAAATATGTCCTCCCAGTGTGATATATATAATACATAA
>JAOEGS010019503.1:38072-59485 GCA_025447755.1 Corythornis vintsioides | reverse complement strand
CCTGGGGAGCCTATTCCACTGATCCACCACCCTCAAGGTAAAGTACTTCTTCCTGATATCCAGTCTAAATCTTCTCTAATTTAAACCCATTACCCCTCATCCTTTCACTACAGGCCCTTGTAAAAAGCCCCTTCTCCAGCCTTTCTGTAGGCCCCCTTCAGATACTGGAAGGTGGCTATAAGATCACCCTGGAGCCTTCTGTTGTCCAGGCTGAACAACCCCAGCTCCTTCAGCCTGTCCCCATAGGAGAGGTGTTTCTGCACTCTGATCATCTTTGTTGCTCTCCTCTGGACCCACTCTACCAGGTCCATGTCTTTCCTATGTTGAGGGCTCCAAAACTGTCTTCACTGCTGCCAAAAAGCAGCACAACCATGGCAAAATCTCCTAAGGCCTGATCTTCCAACCTCCATTCATACAGTAACCAATCCCTTGAAAGTCAGTTAATGTAAGTAAATGGCACTTGTTGAGAGATCAGTAATTACTCATGTTGGGAAAGGTGGCAGGATCAGTTACATAAACTTTCTGAGAGATTTTTGAACTTGAAATGCCTGCAACCTGATATCCACTTACAGCTAGGGGCTAAATAAAGTTGCTTTCTTTTTTAACAGTTGCTAATTTGAGCCAAAGATGCAGGAGATCCTAGCTTTAAAAATTTGGGTCTCTTTAATACCTACATAGAAACTGACAACTATTGATTTATCATTCTGTTCAGTGTGACCCTCAAATACAAAAATGATCCCCTTCTGACTTGGAGAATCAAAGCACTAGTTAGCTGGTGACATATATTTAGATGACTAACTTTAGGCACCTATGTTTGAACATTTCATTTAATATGCCTTCATTTTTACATCTTGAAATCAGGATACTACTTAGTTCAAAGAAAACAAATTGATTTTTCTGTTGCTTTTAAGTTCCTTAACAGAAGATGTTTCACAAGTAATTTAATATACTTTAACAGTTTGGGGTTTTTTTTGCATGAGTCGCTTGAGCTGCTTAAAGCATATAAATCAGTATGAGTTCAATTAGTAAAATAAATTCAGAAATCTAAATGGTGCATCAGAAGTGAGATTAGTGCATACAAAGGAATAAATAAAACACATTGCTCTTTCATTTGGCAAATCATCCCATCCCCCCTCTTCACCCTCCACCCCCCCTGCCCCAGATTGTCATTTTTAAACCTTTGGACATCTCATTTCTTAGGGATCACAAAATCCATTTCTGAAAAAAAAATCTATGAAATGAAGGAAAAAATTGTAAAAGTAGCATCCTGGTCAATAAAATGTATGAATCTGCAGGCACATCCATGGGAGGATGCTGTGAATCTCTTCTTTGTGTTGCAGTTCAGAAGAGCAGTTATTTTCTTCATTTTAGCAGATGCCAAAGGCTCAGAGGAAGGAGTACTTACAGAATGCAGCCTTTCCTTTCTTGAGGCAGAAATGTATTTGCCTGGTTTCTCAAGTAAGAGAAGAGATAATCCTGCCCTAATCTCAGTAACTGAAACCTGTTCATCTGGAGGTTATCACAGAACTGGGATATAAAACAGAGCATGACCAAGTATTATTTCATCCTTGTATCCCCCCCTCCAGAACCAAGTCCATCTAACAGAGATTTCCACATCTGCTAGTTCCAGAGAAAGTTAATTCTCTGCCATCTCTACAGTGTTTACAAATATTTAGATTCTTTTCTTCATCTTTCCCCCAAAATATGCTTTAATACATTCACATCCAAAACCACAACTCTCCAACAACAAAAAATAATTTATTGGTCTTCTGGCTTTTCTTCACAGCAACTATTCAAATCAACCACACCACATTGTTACTGTTTCTTGGTAATAGCTCTGTCCCCAGTCACAAAGCCCATGTTTTAAAGAGTCAGTTATAGCTTACTAGCAAAATGGTTCACATCTACTTATTAGCTATGGCTGCACAATCCATCTGAGGAAGCTGCTGTTCAATAAATTACTACTCTTGTCTGCCTGTACTCAGCCCTCCCCAAACTCTCTAGCATCTCTTCACTGCTTTCCATCACCTAACTTAGTGCCAAGATGGAAGGATGGCAGCTGTCTCGGAACTTAATGCCAGTATTCTTCCTTTGCAGACAAGGGGGAGGGGATTGGCTTTCATGCTGCCCCTTTTCCCACAGAGACTAACAATAATATCTCCCATCTTTAAATACAGGTCTTTAAATACAGAAGTTAATGGTGCAACAGCAAGTTGCAGAGGCAGAGGTTTTTACGTTTGCAATACAGAAAATGTACATGGATCATTTATTTTTTTCATAGTTTTTCAACATTTAAAATCTCAAGTAACTTTTGCATCACTAATTAATACTTTTCTCATAAGCTATATTGTTTTAATGCTTTGGAATAGCACTGCCTATACTGTTCTGTCCATGGTGCAACTTCTGGAGGACTCAGTATATACCCACAGCATTAGATATTGTGTATGTACAAAATACATGGGAGCCACTGCCCAAGGAACCTATAGCTCATGTAAAGTTCTTCTAATTCTGCACCTTATGCAGGAGTTCTACAGCACTGATGGCAAGTCTGTAATAGTATCTACATGTAAAAAAGCATCACATTTACCTGCATTTGACTACATTGCTGTTAAACCTTTGTTGCACATTTTTCCTTCAAAAATACTAGAATCAGCTGTTGCTCAACCTTTGGTTTACATCTGGAGAAATCTAAGCTTAGGTTAATGTCAGGAATTTATTTGAGGTCTTTGTTATAATATCAGCATGTCGCTAGCACAGAAATTCATCTGGTTTTCATAAATATTTGATAGGGGTCTATCATCACCCTGATCATCATTTTGAGCTTGTTGGAAGAGGATCCCCCTCCGGTTGCAACCCGTTTCTGAGTTGTCATGAAAAGTCAGTTGGTGATATTTCAATCTTATAACAAATTCATTCAAATTCTGTCTGAAAGGGAGTTAAGGTTTCATCCTGCTGCTTACAGAATGATATGCTAAATGCAGCTTCCCATGGGCTTGGCTGCAATCCAGCACTTGGTAATTTATAGTTCTCCTTCCCAATTTCTGGCTGTGACCTTGGGACCCAACTCTGAAGTTCCCCCAGCTGCCTGTGCTCTTTGGAAATCCACTGTCCCGAGCCTTGGACTCCTTCCCCTGAGCACCTTGCAGCAGCAGGGCGGCTCTCGGGCACTCAAGGGCGGCAGATACCAGCACTCCTCAAACGGGCACATGGGGTGTAGGGAGCCAAGGGGAGTGCTCATTTTCTCCCTTCTGATAATAGGAGCAAATCACAGAACATTGTTCTTAAATGTCAGAAATTATTAGCTAACTTCAAAGCATGAAATGCATTTATAGAAGAGGTTTAAATTATATTAGCCAAAGGCATTTTCTGTAGAGACAGCCACAAAACAGCTCTAATTGGAGATCTCCAAACAGTTGTTGTGCCCTATGCATTTATATTGGAAAAATAACTCGAAAGATTATGTTAACATGGGATTAAAAAAAAAAAAGTTTTAACATTATTACTGATCTTATTGATAACATACTGGGGGTGCCTAAGATGCTTTACTGAGAAATGTATGTCTGTGGCCAGAGGAGCTAACAACCCAAACTGTAACATCAGACATTTTTAACAGAAAAATTGTGTAATTGAGAGAAGTTATTGCCCCTTGAAGATTACATTCATTATAGATTGTAACAGAGATATGTCTTTAGAATTACTGTAGTTCCCTTCAGTTTAATAGCTATTCAGAAATACGATCATTTGAGCTTATCTATGTAACTGTGGATTGTTTTAACAAAGTTACTGAAGTTAAGCAACTTTGAGGGAGGTACAGAAGACCCATGCAGCTATATTGTTCCTTTATTCTTCCCAGATTTTACAAGGGCATACCTTCTGAAAATATTTGTTTGCATGTACGTATCTGGACTCCTTAGGATGGGGAATACTTTTAAAATAAAAAAGGATGACTTTTAAAATCATTATTTTAAAAACTTTTTGATTTGTTATTTCACCAGTAATTGTCAGGGATACTCAGCACAGCAAATGATACAGATTTAGCTTTAAATATCTATGAATCTATGAATCTATGAAAATGAAATAAAGGCAAAAGTTTTCACTGTTTTTGGTCTTCAGAGTACTGAATTTGGTATCTTTAGTGATTGGTTTTTGCCATAAACAAACTTTGTCTGTAAACTCAGTTGTACCCCTAACTTTACATAGATCCCTTTTGAAATGCTTCTTCTGATTATCTGTTGTGAAAACATCAAAAGCATTATTACATGAAGTAGTTCTTTGTAAACAAGAAACCAAAAAAACCCTAAGAAGCTCTCCCTGTAAGATGCTTGTCACTAAAATACCACTGGCAAAACATTCATCAGCTCTGCATCAGTCTGAAGAGGGGTGACTCTCAGCTGCAGAACTTCAGCATAGATTCAGTAGGCTCTTCTGCTCCAGTAATAACGTAACTAAAATTCAACTATCAAAATAGCACAGAATTGTTTCAGATACAATATTGCTGCTCCAGTGTTGCTTCTGGCCTAGCACTAAAGACACAGCCAGGCTCACATTGAGCATCTCCTATTTGCTTTTTGCTGCTCATTCCCCCCTCGTCCTACAGGCAGTGGTGGCAGCTGTCCAGCAGTGGTGATCAGTGGGACTAGCACTGTAAAGAAAGCACTGAGAGGGTGTTGTGAAAAAAAGATGGCTCTTGTGTGGTGAGTTAGGAGCAATGCCCACAAGTGAGCCTTGTGGAAAGGCCCTTAGATAGATGCTAGCAGTGCAGGGTGTGCATGTTCTTCGCTGTGGTTCCCTGGAAGGGCCACAGGAAGCATCTATGGCAGAGATTACTGTGCTGTACACTGAGTATTTATTCTGGCAGTAGCTCTGTAATTGTGCTGTAAACCACCCTGGGTACTGGTTGCTGTGTACCCAGGAGTTTGACTAGATGCCAACCAACAGCAAGCTCCGTGATAATCGTGTATCGTTTTGCAGCAGGAGCCCCATGCCCGTGGGTAGCAACAGCCTTCCTGCTTCCTCCCATACTTCTCTGAGCAACCAAACCCCACCTCCAGGGTATCTCCTGAACTGTGGACTTGCTGACGTCTATTATTAGCACATCGTATGAAGTGTGCTAGGCATATGTTAGAAACATGTCTCACTTGTTAGAGAAATAGTATCAAACTGTCTCAGACCTGGCTAACCCCATTCCTTTGCATTTCTAGGGCACAGGTAAACAGTGGGGGGAACTTGCACAGAGGGGACCCACCACCTGAGCTCACAGGGTCCTACCTGCTTGTTTCCTTCAGGAAAAGCCTTCTCTTCTAAAAGCCATGCTCAGCCCTGGGAATCTCTTTATTCTTTCAATGCAGGGTAATCACAGTTGCCTTTTGAGATGCTTTGAGAAGAGGCAGCAGTTTATTCCATATTTTCAGTGTTGCAGACAGCTTTTTATATGATTATTGGTATTATTCATGCAAACCTCCAGCTCCTCATCCTTCAGTAACTTGAAGATTTCCTCCTGTCATATCAGCAGCCCTCTTGGCTGGACTTGCCTTACTAACAACTGCTCCTTCTTCCTGCAGTTCTCCAGACATCCTTGTCAGCAGGACAAAGCCAAACTCAGTAAGAGGAGAATTCATCCACATTTGGATGGGAAGGAGGGAGCACAACTGGTAAAGGAAATATGTAAGAGTGCAACAGAGGTAGCAGCTGGGCTAGTTCAAAGAAACAGCTCTG
Source organism: Corythornis vintsioides (assembly GCA_025447755.1). Lineage (NCBI taxonomy): Eukaryota > Metazoa > Chordata > Aves > Coraciiformes > Alcedinidae > Corythornis > Corythornis vintsioides. The sequence continues at coordinate 53,770 of JAOEGS010019503.1, read as the reverse complement.
CCTTGAAGTTCCATGTAGTGCTATATGACATTACCCGGGGCGTAGTCTGTGAGGTCAAGAAGCACTCTTTCAATCTGATCTGGCTCTTGTGTGTCTGATTAAAAACCTCTCTCTTTATCCCAGTGCTATGCCATCTCACTGGTTGCATAAACCTGCAGTTATGCTACACTGGGCACTTTCCCTGTTCAGCTATTAAACTGCCCTGTCGCTTTCTTTTGTCAGGGCTTCTTTTTCCCCTCTAATATTGCACCTAAACTTTTTCTTTCTTAGCTTCAGGCCATTGCTCCCTGGCCTACAATTTTCTGAGACTGTGAATAATTCCCTCCCTTCATTTCTATTGTTACCTTGAAGGTATTTATAGACTGTGATCATGTTCCCCCTGAGCCGTCTCCTTCACTGGACTCTGTGAATTTAGCTTTCTCAGCCTTTTCACATGTTACGTTCTCTAATCCATGTACCATTGCCCTCCTTTGTTTTCATCTTTTTTTGAAGGTTCCTTACTAGAAATGTACAGGATCATGCTTTCACGTGGCCATTATTTATATTGATTTACATGCTCTTCCCCAGTTAGCTGTATTTTCTTACCCAGCAGGGCTATTTTTGTGTATATCGGTTTACTTTATGAAATTATCTCTCTCCTCTCCAAATTTAATTTTGCTAATGAAAATATACCAAATAACTCTCAATTTTGCTGCCAAGGTATCAACAGAAGACAGTAAGGCTAAAGAAGGCAACTGACCATAAGCCTCCTAAGGTCAGTTATTGTTTGCTGGAAAAACTTTACCTGAGTTAGGTGCAGCTAGGATCATGCCTGTGACCTGTGTAAGGGCCTCTTTGCCTCTACTTTATCACTGAAATATGAATTTCTGTCCTATGGAAAAAATTAATTTTGGCTTCTTTTAAATAGTAAAACTCAGTTTCAAAACTTGCCATGAAATACTAAATTCTTGGGGAGGAAATGAGTTTTCTGGAAAGTAGAAATCTAGGTGTTTTTTAACTACCATGGCTATTATGATTTGTCCTGTACTGACGTATCTCCCTACGTAACCTCTCATCTCACCAGCACAGCACCTCACAGGAGCTGCAGATCCCGGTCCACCCTCCCCTGATCTGTCCCCAGCATACCCCACAGCTCAGCTGAGTGCTGCTCCATCATGCAGCACTGCCTTTTTTTCAGCTTACTGCTTTTTCTAAACAAATAACAAATCTACAAGTGACAAATGTAAAAAGCAAAGAGCCTCAGGAAGAGGTTGTATCATGTCATGGAAAAGCAGACCATTCCTAAGAGCAAGACCTTTTTATGGGGAATTACAGCTCCCCCAGAGCAACAGGAAGGTTGAGATGAAGGGAGAAGTTTGTACCTACATTTGTAAAATTAGGCCATATTAAGATTTCTAACAAAGTCCAAGTACTGGAAGATAGAAAAGTCTTTCTGTGTTGTAGCATGGTGGCTCTGTGGATGTGCCCAGGATTAGATTTCTGCACATTTCCCATTCTCTCTGATGCCTCTGTAGAACCTGACACTAATTATGTCTCTTGAAAGACAGAATAATCTATCAAACTAACCAGTACTTCTCCAGCTTCTTCCTTGTACTTCCCCATCACTCTGTACCAGCCCTTTCATTTTATTTAGCTCTTTATTGTTGGAAACAACTGCCTCTTTTTGTCCTGGGCTTGTACTGGATTTGCAATTAAGGTTTCTGTTGCTGAAAAAATATGAGAAAAAAGCTAAAGCTGTAATAGTAATATTGTGTTTTAAAGAACTAATTCTTAGTTCTACATGGGCTTATTGAAAAAAAACCCTCAACCCTCAAATAATGAGTAACAACAATGCATATGAGGACTGCTGTCATAAATACATGACAAACTTTTGAAATGATGCCCTAATACTGTATAAATATTCATAGCAATACTGCCAGTTTTACAAGCACTTTACCTCACTCTGTTTCACCAGAGCCATGACAGGCTTCATATAATTACAAAGTGGACAACTAACATCTGCAGGGCTTGTTCCTGTGAGAGGAATTCAACTCTGAATAATTTTTCTGTTCAGTGATTGAACCAAAATCAGTGGGGGAAGAATTGCTTCAGGTATATCCAAAAGACAACTGAGTGTTTCATTTTTATCACTGAAACAAAAATCTTTAAAAATAATTTCCAATGCAAAGATCTTCTTTTGCTTAAAAGTATAAAAATATAGCATTTGGGTTTCTTTTTAAATTCTAGCATAATTTTTAAGATGTGTCAGTTGCTGCCCTTATTTAAAAAAAAAAAAACAAACAAACAACCCAAATACACAGTTCAATTTACAAACATTTTGTAAATAAAAAAACCCATCAAGTTTTAGCCAAAATTACAAGCAGTTATAATCTCCTGCCTTTCAGAGAATAGATGTTTTAAATGGACACCAAAATGCACTCTGGAAATAGGCTGATGCTTCTGTCTTTTAGTTAATTCTTAAATTCAGAATGTTTGAAATATGCATTGTAAAATTATTTTAATTTTCCCAGCAGAGACATTGACAGCTCCTGGATGATACTGCACTGAAATGTCCTCTTTAATGACATTTTCTTTTTAATAATCATTGATCCACACAAATTTGTCAGTTCTTAAATAGAAGCTCATCACTCACATTGCTTGTGAGAGCTCTGTCAAGAGCTGAGCATGGTGCAGAGGGTCTCCAGCAATGCAGGTTTGCCACATATCACATGATAGGTCAGATATCATGTGGATTTTAATTTTTTATGGCTGTTCTAAATACAACAGTGTACCAAAATACCATGTCTTTTGTCCCTGTGCATCAACAGCATTCAGAAAGGAAAGGTAAAATCATGTGATGAAAAATAAACTAATTCAGAAAGCAGTATTTCCTCTCTGTCCACAAGAACATCTCTCCATTTCAACCCTGTTTGGGCCAAAATATCACCCTTCTCTTAGTTTATTGTTAAGATTCACCAGCCCAACCCAGTTCTTCATGTGATAGGAACATAATGTCCTTTGTCATGCTTCAGCTGGTGACAGGGATGGCTTAGCCTCAGCAAGCCAGAATTGGGAAGGAATAACACCAGGCACCAGTACAGGTTAGGGGTTGCCCTGCTGGAAAGCAGCACCATGGAGAAAGACCTTGGAGTCCTAGTGGATACCAATTTATCCATGGGTCAGCAATGTGCCCTTGTAGACAGAAAGGCCAATGGCATCCTGAGGTACGTTAAGAAAATTGTACCCAGCAGGTGTAGAGAGGTCCTCCCCCCCCTCTACTCTGCCCTGGTGAGACCACACGTGGAACACTGTGTCAAGTTTTGGGTGCCTCAGTTTTAGAGAGACAGGGTCTACTGGAAAGAGTCCAACAGAGAGCTACATGATTAAGGGACTTGAGCATCTCTGCTGTGAAGAAAGACTGAGGGAACTGGGGCTGGTTAGTCTTGAGAAGACTGAAAGGGGAGCTTATGAATGTCTACAAATATCTGAAGGGTGGGTGTCAAATGGAAGGAGCCAACCTTTTCTCTGTAGTGCCCAGCTATGGGTATGAACTGAAGCAAAGAAGGTTCAACTTCAACATGAGGAGGATCTTCTTTACTGTGAGGGTGACAGAGCCTGGAACAGAAGCTGTGGAGTATCCTTCTCTAGGGACTTTTAAAACCTCTCTGGATGTGTTCCTGTGTGATCCTGCTTTTGGCAGGGGGGTCAGACTCAATCATCTCTGGTGGTCCCTTCCAACCCCTAACATTCTATGATTAGAAGTACAGACAGAATGCCCAGCACAAGCCCAGGGAACAGGCTGTGCTCTTTGCCTACTGAAAGAGGCCTCCTTGCCAAAGGCAGGGGGTGAAAGAGGGCAGGGAGAGTCTGAGGAGTGTATGGGCCATGGCAAGATGCAGATCTATCAATTGCCTTTGCTTTCCACAACCTCCTGTCACTGAACATTGCTCTCAGCACAGTCAGTTCCCTATGCCCTCCCAGGCACCACACTTATGGCAAAATATATAAAATAAAATCAGGCAAAGACAGCACAACGTGCATCTGCTAAAGGCAAGAAAAGAGTGATCTGGCCTGTCCAAAGGTTCTGGTGAGGCAACAGACACAAGGAAAAGGGAGGAAAAAGCATACAAGAAGAAGGTTTATATTTGAGAGCAAGAGCTGAGACTTGAATGCAGACATGAGAAGGAGCCAGACAAGCTGAGAGGAGTCCTTCCACCCATGCCCCAAGGGATTTGTGAAAAGCAGAGCAGGAGGCTGCCCAGCCATAAAGTCTGATTGCAAGGAGACCAAGGAGGACAAGGAGAACAGTTTGCAGCAGTTCTCAGTGGCAGGGACCGGGTATTTGATGAGCCTCCCACAGCATGGATCTTGGATCAGTCAAAGCATGACAAAGATTTTCCCTCTCAGTGCCCTAGGTCTTGTCCTAAGCACTCTGAATTTTATGAAAGTAAACAGCTGCTGGAAATTTAATTGAAACCTGTGGTATAAAAGTACATGGGAAGCCCTGGAAAAAACATTGCTGACATTCCAAAATCTTGTCTTAGAAAGGCTGGAGCCACTGAAGCTTCCAGCTGACGTACTCTGTGGGGCATAACCCTCATTACAATGTTAGGAAGAAAAGAGATCATCACTGTAGTGTGACTTCTTTCCTGAGTCCTCTAGGGAAAAGAGATGGGGAAGAAAAGGAGTCCCAGTCCTTTTCCAGAGAATCCCCTGGATTAGGGAGGAGAGTCCTTTAGGATCCCTCTAGATACCTCTACTGCATTTATTCCTTTTCCAATGATTCATAACAATCTTCACAGATTATCACCCCCTTAGGACAGTACTGTTCACAGACACATAATGCTCTGTTTTCGTCTGTTCCTTCCCTCAGCATCTCTCCTGAGGTAGTATCCTGGGCAGGAGAAGGTTTACAGTTCTTCCCCACTTTTCATCTTGTAACCTGTACCCTGATCTCATTCCCTGCTGCTACACAAACAATAAACCAGGCACTCAAGCATGGTTTATCTTAGTAATATTCCATTTCTCTGTCAGACTTTAGGTCAGGTGGTAATTTTGGGTGAGGTATTGTCTGCAAAGATAAGAAATGCAAGGAACAATCCTTCTCCCAGCAAAGGATAAACTAGATGACCCAAGTGATTTTCTCTGTCACTACTATCTATGTTTCTATTATGGAATAAACCGCTGGACAAGGAGAAGGATTTAATGCTTTGACTGGAGTGATGGATGCTACCAAAAAGCTCAACTTAGTTCATCTCCTAACTGCCTTAAAAGGGACATTATGTGTCCAGCAAAACAGCAGTATTTCTCTTCTGTGCAGAGATGATCTGTAGAGCACAGCATATTCCCTTGAAGGGGATTGCAGATTGCCAAGATCATTGGCTTGGATAGCTCAGGTGTTGAACATCTGTATGAACTTAAGAAGCAATTTTTTTTTTTCCCTTATTTTCAGTCTGAGATATATTTCAGTCTGGAACAAATTCCTAGGACTTGTGTACAGCTCTAGAAACACTAAAGTAGGATAAGAGAATTCAGGAGAAATCAACACATTAAAACATTTCCCTTCCCTGGATGCCCAAGGACTAACTACCTCTATTCTGAAGCACATCCATAGGCTCTCCATTACTAGTCTCAGGACAAGAAGAAAGCTTAACTGATGCCAGCAGAAAATTCCTCCACCAAGAAGTCTGTTACCAAGATCCTAATCCTATTCATTATATGGTAAAGATCTTCCAGGTCAGCCTGTTCTGCTTTTCAAACAATAATACCATCGTCCAGCTTTTACCAACAGCAAGCTACCAGCCCTCACCTTGTATATTTGCTTTTCTAGGCAACTGAAGAAAAAAGCCTTTCCGAGTGGGTTTTAGAAAGGGAACAAAAAATAATTATGCTTATAGTTTATAAATGTGAAGGTGACTTGTGATGCTTATAGTGCCCAGGCTGAGACATGTTGTTAAAGAGAAGACAAATCAATCTTACAGCACCCTATTTTTTTTCCTAAGTAAAACTCCATAGTACCAGAAGGAAAATATTTTTTTTATCTACTGTTAGCCTCTCAACTCTATTAGGAAATTTTTGAATATTATTTCCCTGCCTCTTTCCTCTTTTTCTTTCCTTTTTTTTTTTTTTTCTTTTTCTTTACTAGATAGAGAAATGCTTTACTTAAAACTTCATTGTAGTCAGTGAATGTCTCTAGCTGACACTGGATAACATTGTCATTATGATTTAGGGTTTCGCTGATCGTGCTTTATTATTTTTTTATTTTGCAGAAGGTTTTAACTTTCATTTTTTGTGTTCATCGAATTGTTTAAAGTGAAGGGGCTCTCAGTCTCCATTGCCATACTAAAAGGAAATAGAGGAGAGCTTGCTGTTATTACCATGCAAGCTAGACAGTCTGAACAGTGTCTTTTAGCCAGATGTAAATCCACAATTATAAATCACCACAGGAAGGAGAATGGCAATCACTGCGTTTTGATTTATTGCCACAATACTTTCATATAACTGTACTGACCAGAATGAGGAATTTACGTGTATTTTTCTATGTCTTTATGCAGTTAACATATCTCTTCAAAGCACCATTTGTGCTAAAAGTCAAAAGAGTATCTCTGAATAAGAACTACCAGCAGAAGAAAGGAGAGATAGTGCCAGCGTTATGCACAGCAGAAGGATTAAAAAAATAAATTAAAAAAAAATAAATCTGCTGTGTGGCATAACTATGTAGGGCTGTGTAATTTCTACAGTCTGGGATGTACAGCATGTGTAGTTGTGTTCATGAAATGCATACAAAGTTCCCCCCCGCCCCTTCAAAGAGAAGGGCTATCCTGGGAGCTACAGGATGATCAGAGTTTTAGCTCCTACGTTTCCATAGACTTCTGTGGTATTTTCTGCAAGTCATTTCATTTCATTGTGCCCAGGTTTCTTCATCTGTAAAATAAAGCCTTCAAATACAATTGGATCAGCTTCATACAGCAAATTACATCTGATGCTGAATCATGTCTTTTATCTCTCTGTCTGCTTATTTTTATTGTGAGCTCCTCAGGGCAAAGACTATCACTTGAAGTCTCATATATAATAAAAGTGTCTTTAGCACTGCAGGTCCCTTTCCCAGGGACTGGAAGCTTACTGTAATAAAAATAAACAAATGTGATCAGCCAGTGGAATTAAAATAAAATACCCAAATCGAAGAAAATCTATACTTATGTCCCTCTCTCACACATATATTAGCCCCCAAAAGAGATATACTCTTTAGGTGCATCCCTGCATAGATATAAAACACTGGCTGCACTTCAGCCTTTGGCCAATTGGCAGTGTTAAGAAAAGCTTTCTTGCCACAGCAGAGCCATTTAGGAATAAACCAATGAAGACTGCAGGCTAGGAAACGGTACTTGATAGTTCAGTGACACTAATAAGACGCTGGAAAAGAACATCAATATTCCTGAGCCCCTCTTCTCAATTGTAGGAACAGGTTGACTAGCCTAAATATACCTAAGTAGGAGAAAAACTAACAAGACATTTTTTTGGTGATACAGACACATGATAGGTTACCTGGAAAAGACAGCTGAGAATACAAATGAGTCTGCCTGTTCCTAGAGCCAGGGCTACCAGCTAGGTTTTGTGGCATGCCCACATAGCTTGGAAAGACTCATTAAGAGTGCTTTCTTAGAAGTTAAAATCTTGTTCTCACTGTGTCATCTCCTGATACAGGTAAAGAATAGGGATATGACAGGGATTTGGTCTGCTGAGCAGTTTCAGACCATGTTTTCCATACTACATATGGTCCAAAAAAAAAAGAAAATTTACAAAGACAGAAATATTTTCTTTTTAATTACTATATTTGTATCTCTGAGCATTAATTAGGGTTACAGAGGATATAATAGGCTCATGAAGCTATAGAGACACTCCTGAAGCTGAGGGAGGAGGTGCTGGATCATTGAGGTCAGCCCCTTCAGCTCAAGCTTTTTGCTCATATTAAACTTAGTGTCACCTGCCAGAGTTCAGCTGCAATTCCTAAGACCAGGATTTTGCCCTAACGATCAGTTTGTGATATATTGCTCGTTATTTTTCATACATATTAAATTCATTTTGTTCACAAAAGAGGTCTCCGAGGTCAGCAAACACCTCATGATGCTCATTCCCCTTAATGGCATTAACACCTTCTGTGGCAGGCATTCTGCAGGTTTTTTTGCTGTGCCTGCATTTTAAAGAACATGATTTTCTTCCAGAGAAACATTTCAGTTCTTGCAATCAGTGCACGTTTTTGTAAATTAAAGAAAGAATTGTGCCAAATTGTTCCCCTCTTTTTCCCTCTTCCAGGGTTATTTGCAACGTAGCTTATGCTACTGTCTATATATCTACTGTGTGCTTTACAGCAAAATGAAATCATTATACACAACACAAATTACTAGACCTCTTTCATAATCACACACTCTTAATTGGCATGTAAGCACTAAGATCACTGTAATACATGCAGTAAAATGTCTCTGGCTCATTTTTTTCTCCCAGGTTTAAAGGTCAATGAGAATATTTTTCTTTAATTTGACAGGCACACAAGAAATAATGCAAGACTCATTTATGGTCAGGTAATGCACAAAGAAATCTATAAATCAAGCTAAGGGGAATATTAGATCATGCTCATATCTGAACCCATCTGGCTTAGTTCACAAAAGAATCAATATGAGGCAGAGAGCTCAGTATTACTCATGATTTATGCTCTTGCATCTAAGGTGGAGAAACATTTGCAATTTTTAAGTCGCTTCATCTGAAACAAAAGGATATGAAAAAGAAACTACAGTTGTTATTATAACATATGCATTAAGTAAGTAATCTGATGATAGATTATAGCTGCTGGAGTAAGGGATGGTTCTGGTGGTTCATTCCACTTAATGACTCAGCACATTGTTTAAGTATTTTGATCTTCCCCCCAGAGATGTATCAGTACAGAGCTGCTAAGAAATAAAATCAGCCAGATTTCTTTGATTTTTGTAGAGGAATTACAATTGGTAGTTCTCAGGTCCAGTATGGCTGGAAAATATAGCATATTGTAACATACATAACATAACAGATTTTCTTCACTGTTTTCTGTCAATACTATTTTCAACAATAAGCCCCTTACCAAAAACATACTGTGGCCAAATATTAATCCTACCCCATACCATATAACACGTTTAAGCTTTTGATCCTTTTGTGAACATCCAGGATTTACATGAAAGCTTTCTACCTATGCAGTACTTCTCTTAACTAAATAAAATCTCCAGTTGGCCTTAAGTTCAGCCTCCCCAAGAGGCAGGATGAAGTGTCAGACTGTTGCCGTATGCAGCGTGAATGCACAAGGGTGGGAGGCAGAGGAGGAGCAAGAGATTTCACAAAGCAATTAGAGTATGAAAAACAGATATTGCAGTGATGGGTGCCATAAAAGTATCAGGGGAACTAGGGCAAGTAAAACATCCATTTCAGCTACAGTGATTTGTTTTACATACAGTGCTAATATCCTTCATTCAAATTTGGAATGCAGCTTAATTTAATCTAGAAAGGCATTTAGACTAAAGGGAGAGCCTGACATATTTTTCTCCCAGCTAATGTGTACAAGTAGAATCAATAATTTTCCCAGTATATGTTGATAAATTATTACATCAGACATTATTGATCCAGCCAAAGAAGAAGGAGGTCAAAATAATGGAAATCAGATGGTTGTGATTAGAAATGCTTGGGATATTCATTTGGAAACAGTTGATAACTAAAATGGTCTATGGGTTTTACACTTAGTGATTTAATAAATAGAATAAGCCTTGCTGATCAAAACCAAGGTTACTTGTTCAGGTATTTCTAGAAGTAGTGCTACTGAAAGCCAGTCTATACATCTTCTGTATGTGTCTGAATTATATTTTAGTTCAGCACACTTGAAAACATTCATTTTAAACATCTATTCCTTTCAGCTACAATTTTCTACTGTATTTTGCTGATGAGAACCCTTAGACTTCTGGTAGTAGGCTTAGTACTCTGAAGTATTTATTTAAAAGGTTATTTCATATGTTTGGGTCATTGTTAATAATTAATACATTCACTAATTTACACATGCTTTACAAACACTGGGCTGGATCCAAGAACCTCCCATGCAAAGAGGGATGTGTTGGGGCTATGCTATTGATTCTGTGTTGGGTACATGCTTTTAGCAGAGAATAACACATCCATGTGCACTTTACAATCCAAAAGATTCTAAAATGTATTCCATACCAAAAATGGCAGCATGCCTGCTAGCAGGGATCACATAATCCATCCCAGGAAGGCACAATCTTTGAGGCATCATATGGTGATAGCCTGGCAACACAGAGCACTCGGGAGCTGCACAAGCATGATGCAGAGACCGACTGACATATCACTACACACAACAGAGAGGGGGAAAAAAAGGAGATAGAGTGTGATTTACCTCAGCAGATTACAGTCAGGATACAAAATCCACAGCTTTCTTTCCCCTTGTCTTCATACCACTGGAGCCTCTTCTGGAAGTCCTGCTTGTCTTTGTTTCTTTCCTCACTACTATTCAGGCACTATTCCCTCACCCTGGGTAAACTGAGGGCTCAGTTTCCCTTTTGCTATCCAGCCTTCTACTTCCATGCTTTGGCTGTTAACATGGTCTCCAGCTGCCTCTTCTCCCTAACACTCCCACATCATAGATCCTTTGGTCATCAGCCCCTTGCTTGCCCTTCCCATCTCCTCTGGGATGAACTGGCCCCCCTGCCCTGCCACTCGCCAGCACCAGGCATGTCCCTTCCTGCTCTCTGTGCTGTGTCTCTACTTGCCAGCCTTAGCAAGTTAGTAAGAGGGTCTAGAAGCCGAGGGACTGCAGCAAAGACAAAGAATCAGCTTCATATTTTTCCTTGCAAGGACTTTGAATGCTCTTGATAAGAGTGATACCTACCAGCTGGAGCTTGTGAGGACAGGGTGGGCTAGAATCTGTTTCTCACAGGTGGCATTTTTCCTGGTATCTGTAAGGAGCAGGCTAGAGCACTGCTTCTAGGAAGGGTAATGTAACTGAGCATATAATGCAAGTATTATTACCACAGCCTGAATTACAAAAGAGAAGCAGAGCTCCACGGCATGTTTGGGAAAGGGTGGGGATTGGTCATGTCTCATCAGTTTCAAAAGTCCTTCTAAAATATGGTAACTCAGGAAATGTGTATGTGGAGATATGGCTCATTGAAAGTCAGAAATTCTTATCTCATTTTCTTTTCACGCTTGGGATTTTTTCAAAGTTTTTCTTGAGCATGAGAAACCAAATATGCTTTCCTTAAGGTCTTTAGAAATTCCTTGCTCTGGTTCTGGTGTAATGAATACTAACTGACTGTTGAGTTGACAGTAGTTACAAAGCCAGGGCCACGTGGGACAGCAGTATAGTGTGAAAAATGAAAACATTCATATGTACTTCTCATTTGCTGTGAGTACAACGTGATCCTGGAAATGAATTCTATATTTCTTCCCAATCATCCTTCACCACGGCCAAGGCCTAAAAAGCTGCGTGTTTTCCCTTGCAAGCTGCGCATCTAGCAGTCACAAACAGCTGCACAGGAGTTATGTTGCAAGGTTGACAAAAGTCATCTTCCAGACAGGCAGAAAATTATACAAGCTCCATGGCACATGACTGGATCTATCATAGCTGCTCTGCATTATTTATAGGCACAATAGCAGAGCAAAACAAGTTATATTGGCTAAGTCAGTATGGAAGCATCATAACTTCCACATCAGGTTACAGTTATGAATCTTCTTTGGAGAGTACAATGCAACTGTTTCTTCTGGATAAGACCTATTATATTTTTGTTACTTCCTCTGGAATAAGACACTTGGACCATCATTCTCCCACACCAACTTCATACATTCTTTTGCATGACCATACTGTTTCATCCTAAAACTCACAAGCAGCATCAGAATGAGAAGAGCTGGGGTGAAACGGGAGAGAAATGCTCGTTTCTGTCCCTGTATGTGCTGCATGATGAAGCAGACTCAAATTATAGTGGTAGGATACGGGCAAAGTCAGTCCTTTCTAAACAGCCCAAACGTCATTGATCTGAGGCCAGGCTGCAAAGTTTAAAATGACAAAGGGTGCTCTGTCATGTTTAAGATGAGCCATTGCTAAACATTTCCTTCACTTTCCAGGCACTTTGGACATTCACATGCAATAGTAGTTTAGGATTAGATTAAGAAGTACTTCATGGCTGGGATTACACCCAAATTCAGGGAAGTAATTTCAGATCTCTAAGGTGCAGTCATAGCCTAAAGCTTCACGCAGTCGTCTTGTGCACAGTCAGGTGCAGAGCACTGAGCACTTATGAGACAACAGAGAGTAATTGGTGTCCCTCAGTAGAAATGAGATATGACTTCCCTGGCAGGGAGTCTGGTATTTGTACTATATTCAGGTGATAGTGTTTATGTATCTCTGTTAAAATGACATATTATTCCCAATGCTAGTATCTTTCTGGCCACAGAGGTTAAACTACTATTTCTTGTTCATAATTTTTTTTTTCCTCCCTGCAAAGCTTCGCTTCTTTAATGCTTCTTATTTAGAAACTTTGTGTTATGTAAATAAAAGCTCTGTACTTTGCCTTCCCAAGGGCTGGAGCTAAGTTAAGGCAGAACAGTGACAAGAGAGAGTAGGAGCAAATGGGGTTAGAGCACATTTAAAAATACTATTTTCTTGCTTGTAATTTATTCTTCCTACTTCTAATATTCCTCTGCAGAGATATTTATAAAAATAGGTGTTCCCTGCACTGTGTATCACAGGTTTAGGACTGTTGTTGAAGATTTACACTGCTCAAAAGAGCAGTCATAGAAGTTAATTCCATTTGCAAGCCTCAACAAGGTGTTCCAGAGAAAGTGCTGTTATCGCTGTGGAAAACTTTAATAATGGCAGAATTTTCAGACAACTTACTTGGCAAAGAAGGCTGCAGCAACAGACACCTCAGGAAGTTCTTTTGCCAGTGGTGATTTTCTGATCGTTGCTGCTGCGTGTTAAGCACACTTTGCATCTATCTCCCAGCCCGCTCCAGAAGCTTCAGGACTGCATTTATCCTGCAATGCTAATCTTGCTACTTATAAAACATCTATCAGAAACTCATCTATAAAAGTTGCTGACTACCTCATAGATCTGACTGGGGAACTTAGTCACTGCTTGTTCTGTTATAAAACTTCTCATTATGTAGGTAAAAATTTTGGCTTTGCCATTACAATAAGGAAAAATAAGAATACATTTACTAGTAACATACCAGGATCTAAGGTGACCATGGGAGAAGCTGGGTTAGGAGACTTCCTACTTACTGGGAATTCCTCATTAATTCACATCTTACTAACCACAGGATTCCCTCCCCTACAGATTTTCTGTGCCAAAGCCCTGGCCACATGTAAAAACCTGCTCACTTGCCCACCTCTGGGTCAGCAGCTGCCCAGGCAGCAAGCTGTCCCGCTGCTGAAAGAGAAAAACGGACTTAACTATGTGGCCTTCCCTTCACAACTGTTCACTGGTGTCTGGAAAAGACAATTTGAGCTACTGCTTGTCATATTGTTGCTTTTTAGCAAATACATCAGGTGTTGGTGTTGCCAGTCTGACATCTCTTCATTAGTACTAGAAAAAATCGTCATTGTAATCCTGTATATATTGCACTGGAAACCTCGCAAGACACCACACTACTCCCTACTGACTTTTTTTCTATCTTTCATTGCTTTTATACTGTCACCTAGAACAAAGGGAGTTTCAGTTAATTATCTGTGTATTTGTTGAAACCACTTACCTACATTCTAGCTGGTGTGAAACTGTTGCATAACTGAAGTTCTTGGCAAATTTATACACATTCTGGTTGTAAGGTTTTAACAAAATCTATTTGCATTTTCAGATTCGTAAATTTGGTTTCCTTATATTAAACAAATATTTTACCTTTTTTATTATTCTCCAGCAATGAAGGTAAAGGAGGAGGATTCAGTAGCTGGACTATTAACCTGAAATGTGGAAGGTCCAAACTCAGTCTCTTCTTGTCCACAGCTTTTCCACTTCTCTAGGAAGTTTCTTCAGGTTTCTCTGCCTCAGCTTCTTGTTTGCAAAATGTGATCAACAATGTTGGTTTTACAACTATAGATTATGAAAATCTCAGCTATTGCAGTGACAGGGATGGTGCAGGTGACTAAATAGATAAACTGTACTGCAAGAACAGAACATGGAGTGGTTTAATCTGATTTAGTGCTTTGAAAATATATTTATCTCCATGAATATGATTTTCTTTCAGTTTCATTCTCTTTTGATGGACTGTTTCTCAGCTGAATCAGTTTCCTCAATTCACTTCACCACCCAGCTCAAAAACATTATGCCAATGTAATGCAGCAGGCAGGATGGGATGGTTAGAAGTATTAACTGCCTGAGCTGTACTGACACCAAACACCAAATCATGGCCCTGGTGACTCATGAAATTTTTTTGTTTTGTTTTGTTTTGCACTGTAGCACATGACATAGCTAGAACTCAATTAAAGTTTCCACTGATTTTGCACAGAACTGTGACCTCGCATGCAATATCCAAACAGATCACATGCAAAGTCACAGCCACTCACTGACGGATAGAAACTGAATGTCACCATCTCTATTCACCCACTACGTTGTCTTCACCCTTGATGGTAATTAAATGTGATTTTTCTCCTCCTGGGCAAAAATTAAACATCTGCAAGATGTGGAGATTTTATCACGGGTGTGGAGAGAGAGAGTTCGGATGTCTCTCTTCTTGCAGATAATTGCTTAGTTTAATGAGGAAGTTTTGCAAGAATTTTTAACCATTGCTACTGTGCCTTGTTTAATTATTTGCATATGGCATCATCAAGTTAAAAAGATCGTGTGTATACAGCACATCTTCTCATTCCCGTATTAAACATTAATGAAAGGAAGCACGAGGATAAGTTTCTTGCTAATGATGATGGAAAATTAGTTTCAACCCCCAGAGGTGTCTTGAAAGATACACCAATGATATATAAAGGCCCAAGGAGAGAAATTCAGCACAAAATACTGCCTAGGTCCTACTAAGCTGTTTCTCCAAGACATCCTATTCCCACTTAGTTTTGTAGTTATGGGGGCAGGTGGCAAAGAGTAAATACAGAAGGATCTAAGAGACTGCAATACTCACAGCAAGTGAGGCTGATAAACACAGTGCAGACTAGACAACGAATGCCAGCATGGTATATACAGTAAAGGTTATATGCCTGGAGACCTACAGCTAAAGACGGATTCATGGCTTTTTTTTTTTCAAGTCTTAAGCTAGTGAAAAGTTGAGTGTCTAGAGAGGAGCAATGCTTTATGCATTTTGAAGGGCATCACATTTTGAAGGGCAGCAAATCCACAGTCAGAAACACACAGTAGGAGGAAAACAGTTTCTAATTCCTTTCCTTTCTCATTTTGCAAGATGCAGCCTCCAGTTACTCTCAGGCCTCTCAGACAAACAGGGAGCCAGTTCAGAGAGTATCCCACTCAACTCACACTCCGTGCTACTGTATGTTTGCTTCACAGCTTATTCGCAATCTTGTGATAAGAATGTTTGAGTTTTATAGTATTTTTCAGTGTGAGGGGAAAAGCCAGTATTGATCATTAAAACTTACTGGTTTAGTGGTAAGCATCTGGTCAAGTGTATCCCATGGGATCCTCACAGCCAAGCTTGAGAAGTGTGGGTTTAGTTATGGTGTAATAAGGTGGATTGGGAAGT